>NXFV01002014.1:0-73344 GCA_002803225.1 Gamarada debralockiae | reverse complement strand
TTTATAGGCTCTTGATCCCTAAAATTTTAGGCGATCAGTCACTAAATTTACAAGCTCTTAATCATTAAAATTCTAGGTGATTAGTCGCTAAATTTATAGGCTCTTAATCACTAAAACTTTAGGCAATCAATTACTAAATTTATAGGCCCTTAATCACTAAAATTTCAGGTGATTAGTTACTAAATTTATAGGCTCTTGATCACTAAATTTATAGGCCCTTAATTACTAAAATTTAAAGCTATCAATTACTAAATTTACAGGCTCTTAGTCACAAAAATTTTAAGTGATTAGTCCATATATTTATAGGCTCTTTATCGCTAAAATTTCAAGCTGTTAGTTACTGTAGTAGGGATAACTGCAAATCAAGGTAATAAATGTATTATTGGAGTGTGAACTGCCTGAAGAACTAGCTAGCTGCGCGCGATATTTATATTGTCTGGGGGTCACGTGCCATGAACCACGTGCCTGCGAACCACGTGCCCATTGACTATGTGACCCCGCTATATTACTAAATTTACAGGCTCTTATCCCTTCCTCCGGCACGAAAAACGCCGCTAAGGAACGCCACAAATACTACAAAATTGTACTTAATTAACACTATTAAAATGGAAGTCAACCCAACACGATCCCTTTGAACAAAGTGCTACATCACAAAAGCTACAGCCCAGCACCGATTCCTTTGCTCTTGCCTTGCCCTCTATAGACCCACGAAGTCTTTCCCTTTGTATTTTGTACTAGCACTACTTGCAAGGGCTCTTTCGGACCCTACGAACCCAAAAATGAAGGTGTGGAAGGTCAGGATTGAAGGTACGACGCCCTAGCAAAGTTATTCGAAGTTGTACCTCCTTTACAATTGTAGAATACCCTAATAGCTTTATATATAGCTCTGTACGAAATTGTATATGAGTAAGCAACTTGCATTGTCCTTGTTCCTTTATATGTACTACGTACAATCGATATAAATTGACGCATACTAAGTCAATTAACTAATAGAAAAGAGGCCACTACGTACGTAAGATTGCTTGGTGAAGGCTGTATGATGCTCGTAGCTGATTTGCAATATCGACAGCACCCATGTAGCCATTATAATCGATAATGAAGCTTGGAATAGCTAGCTCCATTTTTGGGTTATCTCCAAAGACCTTTCGTACAAGGGCTGCATTTGTAGATGACTTCGCAAGGCGTTTACAAACTCGATATCTCTAATCAGTCGGTTTATGGACTGTATGAATATTTGAGAGCGCAAGGACGATATTATTATCTTACCAAGCTAGGCAAAGTGTATTCTTAACTACCTTGGCTAAAAGAGTATTCCATTTGAGCTTTTTTGAGTATCGCTCTTTAATTTCCTTCATTTCAGAGGGGAATTCCTTGTGTGGACGTGTAGTTCCAACTACGCCAAATTCACAAGACCGTAGCTCTTCAAATAGAGGAACTGAGATAAAGTAGTTATCTATATAAATTGTAATGTAACGGCAAGGAAGAGAGAGTGCAAGGCTTCGTACGAGGCAGCCTGTATTCGTAAGAGTTGGGTGAAGAACTGCATCCTTTTGGGTCCCCTTTGACTTTGAACTCCATCGAAAAGAGTATATATATCCATAGTCTGCAATTGCGTATAGTTTATACCCTTGTAAAATAGGTTTACTTGGCATTTTATACGTATAAAGGGATCGGCCAAAGCATTGAACTATAAGCTCATCGATCGCTACTACAGAACTTAGAGTATAATATCGTACGAAGGAGAGCTATAATTCAGATGCAAGAGGTTCAAGCTTATACCACCACGTATCATTATTTGTATACCCTTGTCGAATATCTTCCTCAGCGTCTAAAATATAAAGGAATCGTTTGAGTTGCTCGAATCTGCGAAGAGAGATATAGGAGGCAATTAGGTATCGAGCAGCTACTTGAGAATTCATATGCCAATAGTCCTCTATTTGGGGCTCATGATGAATCCCCATATATATCAATCCTCCAACAAAAACGCGTAGCTCTTCTGGTATTACATTGTCCCATTTTCGTGTATTCGAGGTATTCGAGGTATTTGAGATATTCGAGGTATTCGAGGTATTCGTACGACTCTGGAAGGCAGCGTATCGATTCGTATTTGTAGCAATTGTCTTCCAAATAGTATCGGTAAAGAACAGACTAAAGTAGTTAAATGGGTGTGGCGAGGATGGAAAGGAATGGGGTAATGAAGCGCGTGCCTCTCTATAGGGCTCTGGTTAGAAGGGGTTGAATTGTACATCACTAGGGGACCCCAATTCATTGAGTATATCTTCGAGCGTACGAGTAGTTGCCTTCGAATTCGTAGTCGTATTCGAATTTAGTAGCGCAGGCTTTGAATCCATTGTGTTAGCTTCAAATTGATACTATACAGAAGGAACTAACGCGCTGGACATACGCGTTAATGCAGGCTTACGTAAATTGATGTTAATTGCCATTAAAAAGTTAGAATTTGGGTGTGGATTTGGACTGTACGAATGCCACACACATTTGACCAATAATAATTGCATGGCGCTACTAGCGGCATTTTTCGTGCCGGAGGAAGGGATAATTACTAACTTTTTAGGCTCTATATTATAAAAATTCTAGGCTACTAGTTACTAAATTACTTATCTTAAAAAGCTCTTTAATACCAAAAAAATAAGAGATAGAATGCTTATTAAATTAGTGACTAATGACTATAAAATAGGTATTAGCTATGCCACGTGACCTTAGGGTAGTGCTATTAAAGACATTGAGACTCTTGTTAGTGAGAAAATGGCAAAATCGTTTTTTGGAAAAATGTCCATATGACCCGCCATAAAAAGTCATCGGACTCGTTCAAGACTTGCGTCCAATCACTTTCGTCACGCGCACTGTCTTGTATATTGATGATAGTCTCGCTTGCTATCACTTCCCTCTACCAATTCGCCGTCACCCAACCTCACCATTCAACCAACGCCTCTTCATCGCATCGTTTCCCATAAACCTATATAAATGGAAGCAATAAGTATTGATTCAAATGTTAATTTCCATCAAGTGATTAATTAATTGAGAGCAAGTGCGCACTCACAGGATCGGCAGGTTGTGGTTGTGGTTGCGGTGGTTGACCGTGTCCTCCCTGAGTTGACGTGGAATGTTGGGGAGACATTACGAATAGTGTCAAAAGATTCCGAAAATGTTCGAGCCGAGTGGTTCAAAGATTGTCTAAGCGAGAACGCCCAACAAAAATTAATTTTTTGGATTTTGCCTGTGGTGCTAATAAGTCTGTTTGTCTCTGGTCTGACTGTGACATCGATCATTGCTACTCACCAAGGGATAGATTGATCCTTAGCCTTTTGAACTCATAAGTGACGATGTCTCTGCTTGTCGGTCGCTCGATAGTGATGATCGAGGAAGAAAGAAGTGCGACGTTGAGGTGGGCGATGAGATGGTTCTTATACCTCTTCACCTTCCCGGCTTCGTGGCACTTTCGCGTTCACCGACCCTCTCCTTTTGATGCTGGCGCAGTTCTTCACCCAGTCAAAACCATGTCTCCTGGGACTCTCTAGATAGTGCCAATTAAATCTTCAAGATTGCTGCTTCGAGATGTTCGGGACCTGCGTCGACACCGCGGCCCTCACGTGTGCGGGCACCTTAAACCCTTTTGGGTCTACTTTAGTTTTTTACTTTCACGAATGAGAAAGCACCTTTTTTTTGATTACTCGGGTTGGCCCGTTTTGAAGGATATAATGGGGGTTAGGAGCCCCAGGTTGTTTTGTGGAAAGGTGTTTTGGGAGAGAAGTGTTGTTAGACGGAGAATTTGGAAAGGGAAAGGAGTGTGATGATGGGGTAGTATTGTCAGGTTTCCTGCAGGTATGGAAGCACGACACGATGTGGAGGGAAAAGAGGTGAAAGTTAGAGTTGGAGCCGCACGGGAGGAGGCGGAGAAATGGTGAGTGGATGCGTAGCACGTTGGAGGCTTGGCGGGAGTTTAAATGAGGTTGATAAACGCAATAGGAATGCTCGTCGGTGGGCTCGTGAGTTGGAGTAGTTAAGAGGAGCAGTGGCGAGTGGTGGTGAGAGGAAGGAGAAGAAGAAGGGCACGGTGGTAAACGTGCGGGACTGGAAGACGGTGGCGCAGTCGATGGCAAGAGAGCGAGGTCACGAATTGGACTGGCGGTAGAAGAAGGTGGAGAGTGGAACGTTCGGGGGATAAGTCTGATGGGTGATGTTCGAGCAGGGAGCTCGTTGTGGTGAACTGGTTGTTGTTTTTTGGGAGCAGTGTTTGTTAGTGAGTGGCGGAAGTAAGGATGGTTGTTAAAAGAAGTTTTTAAAGCGGGTGAGTGGGTGAGGAGAGGACAGCGACGGAGGGTTGTCGGAAGAGAAGGATAGGTTTTGTCAGATTTCCTGGTGAGAGAGGAGTGGAAAAGTGAAGTGAGAGGTGGGAGTGATTGGTTTTTAGTGTTGGGGCTGCCCCGAAGTCAGGTTTTCATATAATGGGGGGTGGGCCCCGTTTTGTTTTGGGGATAGAGTTGTTTGTGGGAAAGGTACAGAGTATGGGACGGGTGAAGCAGGTACCGTGTTATAGAGAAGTTGGGGGAAAGACGGTGCGGAAGCAGCCGGTTCTGAGTTCGTGTGTGAAAGGAGTGGAAAGGTGGATGGGCGCGGTATAGGCCTGGGGCGGATGCGTTACGGGAGATACGGAAGTATCAGAGGTCGACGGAGCTTTTGATTAGAAAGGAGTCTTTTTTACGGTTGGTGAAGGAGTTGTCTTTGAGTGTGAGTGAGCAGAATGCAGGGTGGAAGTTTCAATCACAGGCGGTAGAGGCATTGCGAGAGGCGACGGAGTCGTATTTGACGCAGGTGTTTGAGGATACGAATTTGTGTGCTGTTTACGCGGGACGTGTGACGATACGTGAGTGGACCCTGTTTGTTAGTGAGGAAGGGGATGGTTGTTGATAATGGTGTTTAGAAGGAAAGAATATGAGGTTGGTACGACGGTTGCGTGGTGATTTGGTTGGAGATGGGAGTGTGTCTCAGTCAGAGCGGAGGAGGTTGTGAAGAGGGTGTCAGATTCTCTGTCAGGTATGCTGTCAGGTTGCCTGGTTGATAAGGAGAGTGGGCGAGCAGTGGGTGAGCGTGGATGGTGGATGTCCTTTGTCAGGTATCCTGGACAGGGCAAGAAGCGACTGAGGACAATCGGAGGTGTCTGAGGCGAGCAAATTGTGAACAGCACTCTATTGACCTTTTTCCAAACCTTGCCCGCGCAAGGCTGTTGGCTTTACCAAGAAACGAATGCTGGTCAGTCACTGAGCTGTGGGGTTATCAGAGAGGTAACTCGGGTGTTGCGTGGAAGCAATTGGGAGCATTTGCTGAAGGCTTGCGCCATGGAAAGATCCAGGAATTTATATGTAGGGCACTTTGCAAATGCAATTCTATGTGTCACTTGGAATTATGCTTTTAGCCCATGACTCTAATTTGAAACTGCAAGTCATGATAATAATTAACCAGCTCCCTCAGGCAATAGGTTTTGTTGGCAGGTCTGTAGTACAGGTACGGTGATATCTGGTGAGACGTACGAGCTCCGAATTCGGTAGCCGAGAAGTCATCGGAGACCGAAGCGCTAGGTCTAATCTGTATATATAAGGGAAGGGTTGAACTTCATATGAAAGGGTAGAGATTTTGAATTGAAGCTTTTGAACCCTATTTCAGACTAGCGTTATATGCACCTCAGTATCAGGGTACTCATACCAATAGGTTTGACGTAGGATCTATCACGACCTAACTTTCAATTTCTACGCTGTTCAACCTAGCCCCTGGATATAGTCACGTGCTTTGGGCGAAGCGGATGGGGTCTCAACGACAGTGAGTATGTTTCATTTGCCATCACGCTCCTCTTAGTTCGAGATATCACGCAAAGTCTTTCAGCCACTCTACTTTCCGGTTCAGACAATTTCCCTTACGCACAGCCTTGGGTTTCAGGCAAGAAGAAGTTCCCCATTCACCTTACGCGGTCTCGCCTGCTCCCAATTCATTATCATTCCGGCATGGGAAGATGAAGAAGTCTGCATCCGATTTTTGTTGATGCCATAAATTTGCGGCCAGAAGTCTCATGTGACAGTTCCCCTTTTTCTCCGCATCTGCAAATATATCATTTTTTAAAAGCAGACAATTTATGCGTACTAAAATTTCTACCGATTTGACTTCATCTAACTCTTTCTTAACTCTTTCATTTCATATGATCATATCTCAGAACGTTTGTCAGAATCAACTCCGTAACACTCACAAGCCCCTTTCTTCTTCGCTTGAGGAGCCTCTCGATTCAAGCATGGAGAAAAGTTCGCTATTTGACTAGTACTTGCGAAAGAAACACCGAGGACAGGCACCGAGTTGCGCAGCCTCTGAAACCATGTCCGTCCAGATTCTCCCCAGATCAACTACCGTAGATGCCAAATCTACCTTAAATACCAGTTCTCAGAATGCTGCTAATTATTTTGGCCAGATGTAGAGCTTCTTCTTTTAAACATCTGTTCGATCATAGCTTTAGGCGATACAAGCCCATCTCTTCCATCTTGTAATGCGCGAGGCGATTACGGACGTACGGGCTAGTCATGTGCGCGGGGCGTGATCTCTGCGGCTGTCCAGGATAAGTACGGTGTTAGGCATAACCAGCTGTCGCTGGTTACTGTGATCTTTTGATCTGGGTTATGGGTGTGTATGAGCCTAACTAACATCCTTACAAATCTTTAGTGGACTCCGGGGCAGATCGAGCGAGTGCTTGTTGGGTCTCTTATTTTTGACCTCGAATTGCCGCTTGATGCAATCATCGACCAAGGCCGCTAATCCAGTAGCAACAACGACACTAAAAGGAATTCAAATGTTAGCCTGTATATAATTCCATGTTCACGGTTACGTGAAAATTGGAGCCATAATGGAGATGTCCACTACTGATATCCCTTCGGATAGCTCAGATGCAGAGACTTGGAGCTGCCCCTCAAAATCCATTATTGGATTGCTTGACTGGTCTCGACTTTCATTTGATTGAACTGTATGGGGACTTCTGCGGGATATATTGAGGGAGTAGAATTGAGGAAACTCACTCGGCCATCTCCGGCAAGCTGTCGATAATGCTTCGGTCTGATATCCACATTGAGCAGGGCATCACCTAACCACCAGCTTGCTCTTCGTCGCGGATTTGAGAAGGGCACAGCAACACTTCCACAATATGCGCAAGCGAGTGACAGCCTTCACCCTTGCAAGATGGTATGAGTACTCATTGCGATTACTCTTCTCCAAAACTCGTTTCCAGCAGTAATCGTAACCCCAATACTCAAATTCATATCGCTTTGAAGACTCCGAGCCTCTGCGTTTGACTTCCACGTGGGCATAATTTGAAAACTCAATATTGATGGTGTGAGATGAGATTGATACTTCGGCAGTTGGATTTTGATGTCCCAGATCATATGTGGCGTTCTCATCGCTGTAGCCACTACGGCTGCTAATGCTATTCTGTCGGCTTGATATACTCCCCCTCGAGGACGCCACGGATCCCCGAGTTGAGGTTGAGCGTCTCCTGGAGTTGGAAAATGAAGCAGCACTACTTGAGGCTCGTCAGCGAATATCCTCGATCATGCCACTTATGGATCTGTGTTATCCTGAGGTGGGAACAGGCGCCTTAAATTTTATGCGTTTGCGGACGTAGTGGCAGACTTCGGGACCAGAATCCCTGCAATATCGTCTTAGTGAGAACTGGCGAGCCTTCAGATCCTGCATCCTCAAATGAAAGAGCTGTACGGCCTTTATTCTAGACCCTGAGCCCTGAGCCTCGACTTCGATTCGTAGGTTCATATTCCGTCCAAAGTGCTATCGTCATGTCTTATATGAAGTCTTTTCGAGGACTGAAACAAGTCCGCGAAGTCATGAGGGGTCGAAGCTCGCGGCTCAGCGGGACTTTTGTATTCGAGAAATTCTGGCTCTTAGTATCCTAGGACATAGTCTTCTGGCTCCTAGTCTGGAAGCCCATCCAGGGAAGAGACTGTTGAAGTGTACGACTCCGTCGATTTCCGTGGGTTTGTTGTGAGTCGTGCGGAGGGCTGTCCTCGATCCTTTGAGAATTCTAAGTTTAGGCCCAGGCTAACGGAATGAGGGGGCTGGGGGGCGCTTTGAGGGGCCTGAAGAGCAGTCAGCTCTTAAGTCAGGTTGCCTAGCTTGATATTTGTTCAGCACCAAGCAACTGCAAGACTTTTTGAGAAATAGTTACCTGAATCTCGTGCTTATCTTCATGGTTGAGATCCGGCCGTTCTGCAGCGCATTGGAATGAAACTATCTTCTGAAAATCGAAAACGCCTCGATCGTTGGGCTTTGCTACATTGTCAATTCTGAGTGCAGCAGTAGATCTGAGTGAACCTATGTCTTTGGGCAGATAGTCTTTCATTGAAGGCTCATTGCCATCAAGAAAACGGGATCGCCCACCAATGAAGGCTCCTTATTCTCCAATTCGGGTTCTATGTTCGGAGTTGTAGACAAGTGTACTGTAGCCGCCAATTTCTCACCAGCCGATTCTCTCCCAACTCATCGTTTCGCATCTGCTAAGCTCGACGATATGCTTTAGAATTGATTATCTGACTATCGAACGAAAATTCGAGACTGTCCACAGTTGATGTTATTAAGTTTGGCTTGCTACTTAAGCTACTGCCAGAGAATATTGATTCTGCAACCACTTGGCGTGTTCTTGGCCGAGTCTCCCGTAGATCTTTAGTTTGACGAGCGATCTGCTGAAGAACTGGAACAGTATCCCTGATGAGATCGGTGCATTTTGCTATCGATTCACTGTCAAACTTAGCCTTCATACTAGAACTTTTCATTAGGATCTTATCTCTGGATTGCCATCAGAAGAAAATTTATTGCAGAGTATTGACTTCGAATCTGCGATAGCAGCTCTCGCATTGAGCTCTCATTCCATACTGGATCTTTCCCTTTCTTGTCGATTTATCAGCGAGCTTAGCTAATTTGTCTTCCAAGAACCACAAATGTCGTTGTACAGCCAGTGATTGCAGTATCGAGAGCAGATTTGAGGTCAGGCCGGACATCAAGACTAGATATATACAGCTCCGGGTCTTTCTCAGTCAAATTTTCGATCTGACATAGAGCAGCTTGGATAGTAACACACTCTGTAGTCATAGATGCGATGGCTAGGCTAGCATGCTTGTATTTGCTTCTGATATCGTGAAGGACCTTTTCGCAACTCCCGACTGAGACGCCGACGATGGACAGGGCTCCTACGGTCAAGGAGAAGGGGTCCATATTGACAGATGGACGACAGCCTTACACACAACTTGCGCTTGCAACAACTGGCCCGAGGGGGTTTAAGAAACTAAACAAGACATTAGGCAGACTCAGGAGGCAGGAAGAAGCATAGTGAGAACTGGGAAATGTACGTCTGTATTATGCAATGATAAATATGAGATTGACAAAAGATATAGAGAGAGGAAACATCAATAAGGTCGAAAAAGTCCGCAGCTTACAAGGCTGCGCCCCAAAGCCTTTAGGGTGTTCAATATGCAGGTTGGATGAGAAATGTGGCTTGTCGGCTTGACGGCTTCGGAGCTGGCGATTTTCCTTGGCGTCGTCAAAACTTTGGCGAGCAGAGCTTCAATCGAACCACCACCAAGGTCACGCCCTAATCACTCGTTCACTGTGAGCTCTCTGGAGCTTTAACAATATCAGTTGGTATTCTTTTCTTCTTCTTGCGCGATAACATACCATCTGAAGCTACCCCGGCGCGAGGCGCAGCGCGTAGAGGAAGATGGGCTTCACTACCGGCTTTGTGAGTTTCCAAGCTCAATTGCGATTCACAAAAGCTAACAGCCGGTACAGACTGGCGGAGTAACCCTTACACTCGGTGTAGCATACCTTACAGTCCTCGCGCACGAACGCAATCGACAAGCACAAGCCCAAGCTCTCCGCTCGCAAGCCCGCGTTCTCAACGGTCTACTCGAACCGACTCCTCTCCCACCACCACAAAGCCGTGCAGAGCTCGCGCGCGAAGAACGGAGTACATTAGTTGAGACCGCAAAGGATCGATGGAACGAGGAAGTCGAGAATGCTGTTCGATGGGTTCAGAGAACGGATTGGAATGAAGTAAGGGAGGGATTGGAGGGAGCTGTTGCTAGGTTGCTTGGTACTGGTTTGAAAAAGTCTAGAGAGGGCATGGAGGAAGCCGAAAAGCAAGCTGGACCTAAGGTTCAGGAGGCAATTGACAGAAGCGAGGCAGCTGCACGAAAGGGTGCAAATCAAGCTGCCGCGGCAACAATTTCTGGAGCCGAAAAAGCTGTTACATCGACTAAGGATCAGTTGCGTCAAGCTGGAACCAAGTCTGCCGAATATGGAGATGCTTCAAAGGCGAAGATAGACCGAGTTGTGGCCGATGCAAAGTCCGGTGCTCAAGACGCAGCTGAGAGAGTACGACAAAGCGGCGGCACGGTAGATGCAGCTCGTGGTGTTGTACGGGACGTTGTGAACAAAGGGGTTGAGAAAGGCAAAGAAGCTATTGGCAAAGCCCAAGCAGCTGTTGGATTGGCAACGGACAAGTTGGAATCAAAAGCTCAGTCTGCTACTTTGAGCCACTCTTCTGCTGTAGAGAAGGCTCTACATGAGAGGTATGAAAATTCCGATGGATTGAATAAGAGCGTTGAGGAGGTTCTGGAGGAACGCTACAAGCCAATAGACGCGAGGGACAACACTGTTCTGAGGGGTGTATAATATGTGTATAGAATGTAATTCACCATGTTCCACTACCAAGCACTGCTATAGCTTTTGGTACAATCATTTTATCTGTCATTGCGTCTCAAGTTATCGGCCAAGTGCCTTCTAATCTGTGGGCATACTTCTCATTTCAGAATCACAACTTTTCATGGCAATCTCTAATCTTTTCCGTTCTTCGCTTCAAGCATGTTTGACTCTGCTTGCAAAAGATCGTGGTTCCATCAAGGCTATGTTGAGTCATATAAACTTGCCAAAGTTTGGATAGGAGGTGGATCGGATCGAAAGAATGACCTGTACGACGTCGGAAGTCCTTCACCTTGAACCACAAAACTCCGAAGTCGTCATACACAGCTCTCAACTGCTACGAGGCTATTCACATACGCGTTTGACTATCTAAACCCCGCAAGCAGCCGTATTAATTCGCGTGATCTAAATATTCTGGTGTCACTATTATTCTCCTCCATTTCCTTTAAGGAATTGACCCTAAAGACCGGAAGACCTATACCTCGAAACCAAATTTCAAAATGGACTACGATCCAATACACGACTGGCTTGACATGGTGGCACGAAAAATGGTCGGAGACAAGAAGGCATATGAGCGCTACAAGAGGCGCAAGGAACGAGAGAAGCTTCCGCGTCGCAGGTACGACGATGACGGAAGTCGGCTCGGACCGCCAGACCCTCTCCTAGTCATGGAGGGCCCCCTTACAATCAAGGAGGCCTACCTTCTGATCCAGATTATCAGCCCCGTGGTGATCCCCACTACAGTGATCCGAGTCTTATACTAGGCCTTGAAAACATACATGAGACATATCCATTTAGAGGACAAAGCGGTTCCTAACATAGACCTCGATATGACTCTTTCCACTGTTCTACTGGTCCGAGAAACAGTGTGCCCTTGGGACATACCTCTCAAGCCTCCCAGCATGGTTCCCCACTCGGCAGTCTGCATGGTTCTCGCCACGGCTCCTAGCACGCCTCTGCTGGTCCCAGAACCAGTGTGCATTCAGAGCGTCAAGGCATTCCGGCTGGTTCTCGACCTGGTTCTCAGCGCGGTTCTGCGGCTTTGTACGCTTCTACTGATAGAGTGAGGGCTTCAGTGTATCGAGTAGGAGGTATGCTAGGACATACTTGGAGGGAATGGTACTTAAGGATCAAAAGAGACCGGATCAGTAGGAAGGCGTGTTGGTGATGTATGAATAGTATGGTGGGAAATTCGTAGTGCAGCGTAAAGGGCTGGTTATTGTGCATGCGAGGCTTCATGGATACCAATATATCGAAGTATCATTTGAAATTTTGAGTGTTATGTTGCCTAAGAAACTCCTTAAGTACGTGAAAGTGTAACCACATCCCAAGTATGGAGTCACTTGAGCTGTGATTCACACTGTAGCGGACCATTCATGAAGCATAGCTGCCCTATGAACTCCTTCTGCATCAGCCATTGCGCATTCAGCAACACCCTTATGCAAACAAGTCTCCTAACCAACTTCATCATTTTCTGCTGCTCACAGAATAGAAAAACATGCCCCCTTCCTAAAAGGTCTCAAAGATAAGCTCCGGGATAAGTTTGACCCAGAAACACTACCACGGCGAGGCGACCAGGAACGTGGCTGGAGCAGAAGTCTTCCTCATCATAGGAGCGGAACACGAGAGGGTTTCCGAGCAGCTCGAAGTCTAAACCGAGATTTCGAAGAAGCAGTGACGATTAGCGAGCTATACGTTAGTCCGCCAAGGAAGGAACGAGCCAAAGACGGTGAATGGGACAACGTCTATGATAATCCACAATAGAGACATACGGATAGTCCAATCAGAGAAAAGTCTGGAGTGAAAGTCGGACCGTGGAGGATCAGTCTCAATGTTGATATAGCCCAAAGTTGAAAGGTAGAAAAAGCACTCCCAGACCATCACGAGACACTGCAAACAGCAAGGACGATCCTCGACGTTCCAAAGAACACGGGTTTCTTTCTCCGAGATCTCCACAAGGCCACGTCAAAGGTAAAGACGATCCTCGCCGTTCAAGAGATTATCATTCCAGATCCCGAGAGCGCTTTATAGGCCGAAATACTTCTCCCAAACGTTCAACAGAACACCATCGCTGCCGACAAAAACCTTCCCATCCCATAGAGCTGTCACGTCGTCAATCCCACCACCGCTCTCCCAACACTTGTGTTAGTGAGGGCAGCAGCTTTCCAATACCCTCGATCCCTTCTATCCCTTCGATCCCACCATTTCCAGGCATGCAAGGCGAGATCTTTGTGGTTCATAAACAGACCAATGACCGTGCTGAGAGGGAGAGAAGGAAAGAGGCTGAACGGTTTGAAGCGGATAAGGAACGTCTTCGTCAAGCTCAGGAGAACCAGAAGAGGCATGTGAAAGAGTATAACCAGAGGCAGAAAGAGATCGCCGCTACGCAAGCTGCGAGCAAGGCTAGACAGCCAATGGAAGAGGAGACGGCTAGGAAACGACGGGAGAGGCTTGCGAGGGAGAGACAAGATGCTGAGCGGGAGCGAAGAAGGGATAAGGAGAGGAGGGAAAGAGAGCGGCAGGTTCAGCAACAAGAGAGATCACCATATCTCCCAAGACAGTTGACAGAGTGTAACTTGAGGGTCGCAGCGAGCGCCTTTGATGATAGTGATGCAAAGAGTGAGTTGAATAGCCCGTTTGGGGACCCGACAAGGACGTACCTAGAAAGAATGGTACCTGCTAAGGAAGTTGAGTAAGTGCAAAGGAGGAAAAGAGAGGAGGCTAGAGGGCGGGGAGCACCAAGTGAGTTGAATAGACAGTTGGGTGATATGAGACAAACTTATCTCGAAGGTATGGTTCCTGAAACAGAAGTCAGGGGGCGAAGGCGGAGGTAGTACCTAGCTTGTCATTGCACTTTGGCGCATTGCACTGACTCGATTTGAAAGCCAATTCTAAAGATGAAAAGCTTTCCATAGCTCTTTGACCAATGCATTTATGCTCCCAAGCTCAAGATGACTCCCGACCTTGACGCCCCAATCCGTGTAAATGCTCAACATCTGATTTCAACTCCGCCTTTGCTAACAGTCAAATACTTGACGCCCTTGTATGGCTTCACGCTATCCCCGAGGCCACGACTCTTCCTTGTATCAATGATCAGACTTTCGACCTTGATCCCACTTGCTAGCCATCCTTTTACTGAGAAGCTGACATTCGCAGAACTGGGCATAAGGATCTTGTTTTGTGCGACCTTTCTCTCATCCTTCTGCTCAGTCGTCTCTGCCGGTTTGATGAACTTCACAGGTTCACTTTGGTATGGCTCCTCGTCATATTCATATCCCCCATCGAGCTTGAACGCGTTTCCTTCGGAGTCATCGTCATCCGACAACGGGCCAACAACCGTACACCTTAATGTTGCTCCTCCAACTTGGGCTTCTTTCGCCGGGATATGCCACTCCAGATTCTTTTCGCCGGGATTGTAAGTGGTATCGCCTCTACTGGCTTTGATCTCTGACAGATTACGTACATCAGATGGTAGAGGAAGTGTGACTACCAGATCTTCAAGTATTGGTGATGCAGAGCTGCCAGTCTGCGGGCCCCCGAGTCCAGAAAAAGCAGAGCTGCCACGACCGCCTACATGACTACTGCTTCTAGACGATGAACCTCCTGATATGGACGAGTTGCCTTGGCCAGAGACTTTCGTGATGAACAGCCTGACTTCGAAGTCAGATCCAGTTGGTCCAAGGCTCGTCTTGACTTCGAGATTAACTGGCAATTTCAAACTCGAAGAGCTGGTACTGCCACTTTTCCCATTCTGGAAAGGGAGTAAGTCGACTCCGTAGCCTGCTAATACGAAACGTCCATCAGGTGGAATGAAGCTTAATTCTCCTGGCTTTTCCCGCCATCTTGCTAATCTAACACATGGATGAAAGACTGGAAGTTCCATTACACTGCTGACGTTCTGTCGCCCTGATGGAGTAGAGAGATTTAGTAGAAGGTCTGGAACTCCAGAGATTTTCGACGTGCATGCAATAGTGCCATTCGCGAATGCTGCCAACGGCCTTCCAGACGGTGCCAGGATTACAGAGAGTGTTTCGATAAGATCAACATATAGCTCATTAGATGTATGTCGAACATTTGCCCTTCGCCATGGTAGAGCTGGTGTATTGGCTGCCGTTCCGATGGAGGATATAGCAGACATGCTAGAATTTGAGGAGGCAGATGCGAAGCCTGGCTTTCTGGAGCAAAGAGTCAGTGTGCTTCAAATTGTTCCACATATTATCACGTACCCGGGAATATTGATTCCTCCCAGTAACTTCCCTAAGAATCCTTCTACCTCCACCAAATCTCTCAAAGCATTTGGTTCCGTCGTGCTCACAGCTCCAGCATCGCACATCTCATTCAAAAGCTGCGCCACCACATCGTAGCTGCTTTCCACCTTACTTGAAAGTAGCGGTGACCCAATAAATTCCTCTAGGGCATCTACTATTCGGTGTAGGAACTCGAGGGCGAGCAAGGGCTCGATCTCAGCGGACGACGTGAGGAGGAAGAGAAGATTCGCATGGACGAGGCTGAAGACGAGAGTAGGCGGAGAAGTATTTGGGAGATATATTAGGTTCGGTCTTGGTACAGGGTGTGCGAGATAGAGTGGGAGGAGTTGCGAGGCAGTGAGTGGTCGAGAGGTGTAGATATGCGTGAGGATTGGGCGACTTGGAGAGGTCAGTTACTGGAGAGCAGAGATGGGGATTTCGCGTACTTATGCTCATCGTAGATGTGCAATGCCTCTATAGCACCACTCATAGTTAGATTTAAGATTATCGTCGAGTCATCTATGTGGTTGCGAAAGTTGTCAGAGAAGTTCACTACAAGTTGAATTGGGACGTGGGGTTCGCGGCCGCGTCTTCCCACTCAGAGATCTTCTTCCAGCTCGCCATGCTCTCTCTCTCTTTCATCAACCACCCCGTCGCAAATTCAGTCACCACCACCAACGCAATGTCGAAAGTTCCTCCTATAGAACAACTTTCACGACCTGAGCCGCTGCATAAAGTGCTTGCAGAGCAGGACAAACTCCAAGATGATTGTATGCCTTGTAGGGTCACAGGTAAGGGATTCGCTGTGGCAGGAGATTCACAATGTCTGACAAACATTTGTTACAGGAGCTGCCGCATTTGCTGGCTTAGGTGTCTATAGCTACGTCTCCGGACATGCGCAATTGAAGGCGCAAGAAGCAAAGATCCTTCAGAGCAAGAGCTTCTTTGGGATGAAGACTCGACAAGCCGGAATCACGGGCATCGCGTTGACACTTGTGAGCATGGGATTTTGGAGACTTGTCAATTAGACATGCAAGATTTGGAGGTTGGGGATCGGCGTACGGGTAGCATTTTGAGGCATTTGGTATCCAAAGGGCTTATCATTTCTCATTTCTCATATCTAAACGTTGGTATCTAAATTCTAACATTATGCCGCAGGAGTTTCGGTCGTTCGTACATTTACAATTCCCCCCTTCGCTATCCACTCCGCCTTCTCCTTCCTCAACTGGACCGTCACGAATATAACGGTGAGGAACACCCATCCGGCTGAGAAGGCCCATGGCAGACCCCATCCTACTCCGAATCCGACGTCCTCGCTCAATTCCATAATCAAAACGGTCGAAACAATGGCAATGCAGATGAGGCCCAGACCCCATCCCCAACTCAGCAACAACATCATGCGTCGAAATCTTGGACTTATTTCGTATCTCTTCATCACGGCAGCTCTGTATTGGACTCCTCCTTGGCCTTCGATAGCACCGGCATCCTCGACAAATGCCAGTACTGCTGGACGCCAGGTCGATCCCTTCTCCGTGGAGGACATATTGAAGGGTAATTTCCAACGCATTTGTGTAGCAATAGCAGAGCCGCAGAACAGGAATCCAAGATAGAAACAGATCGTCGGTGAAGGCATTGCGCAAAGTCGGACGATGGGATTGGTCGGTGCTGTTCCCGCCACGAGTTCGATCTCGACGAGACTGATGACAATCAGGACATTGACTTGGAGGAATTCGAGCTGGGCACTTGTTAGTTCTGACGATCTTCATCAAATCGATAAACACCTACCATTCCCCATTTCGTCCATCCTACTGGTCTCCATTTCGGTGCGGTCTTCGACCGAAACAACTTGAGCGATCGAAAGGCATAATGTGTGAAACTGAGCATCCCATATACTCCGGTAATTACTGCGAATACTATAGATTGAATAATCAGCTGGATGTCTTCGAATATTTGGATATTAATTCTATACCATCTTGCAGCTTCAAACTCGTGTCAAACTTCAATGCGTAAAAATAGGTGATGGGTAAACAACACAGATCCAAAGTCGCAAGAACAACGCCGACAACCAGAATGGTCTTCCTTTTCCGATGGGGTGTGTGCAGCGCCGGCAATGGTTCTAATATCCCAATCGACTCCGAGGGTCGTGTATTCTCACTTCCATTGTTGCTCATTGAAGCGTCTCCTTCTTTCGGGATGGAAGTTTCGGTTCGTTCGGTCTCTCCGGACATGATTCAAGATAGGGACAGTTTCTATGTTGTGAGGAACATCGCATCTAGAGAACTGAGAGAAGAGACAGCAAATATAATGAAGCTTCGGGAACGCTGGATCAATAAGTCCAGTAAACTTTCGTATGCAAAGCGATTACTCCACGGCAGATCTTGCTCTTGGGTGTGATGTAATGATCAAGTAGGGTGTCACAGCGTGTTCATGATTCGCCAGGACATGCGACGATCCCTGCTGGTATTTGAAAAAAGGCGCTACGCACCATCGGCCATGAATTGATGCCGATGTCGTTGTATCTTTGGCTCCGGCGCCCGGTCAGCCTCCCTCACATAAAATATTCTTTCCTAAAGAAGACCTTCAGCCTTGTCTTTCGGAAACCGTGACAATGGCAATAACCATACTCGCCCCAGCTCCGGCTGCAATACCCTATCAATCTGAAAACTCTTCAGATGATTCAGACGACGATGGCGGTGTTGATCTTCAAGGAGATGTTACTATGCGACCTGCCAAACGAGCTCGACATTCGAAAGATATTGTCACACCTGGAGAGACTGTCACGGATGACCCTCAATGGATGAGGTATGTATACCACGTCCTAATATGTATCCCACGCTTCTAATAATCTGCCAGAGGTCATGGAACATTCATCGCGCCATCCAGCACAGAAATTGTAGCCACAGTCGCAGGCACCGTCCAAAAAACCAACAAGCTCCTCTCAGTCCGACCCCTACGCGCACGATATACACCCGAAATCGGTGATCTGATCGTTGGTCGTATCATCGAAGTGCAATCCAAGCGCTGGCGCGTCGACGTCGGAGCTCCCGTTTTGGCAGACCTGCCGCTCTCAGCCATCAATCTCCCCGGCGGTATTCTACGCAGAAGAACGGAGACAGACGAATTACAAATCAGGACGTTCTTCAGCGAAGGAGATCTTTTGGTTGCTGAGGTGCAGACTTTACGTCAAGATGGAAGCGCCAGTTTACATGCACGGAGTTTGAAGTATGGGAAGTTGAGGAACGGGGTTTTCATGAGTGTCAGTGGTGTTGGCGGGGGAGGTGGTGTGGTTAGGGCTCGCAGACAGGTTTGGACGATTGATACGGTTCATGGTGGTGGGAAGGTTGATGTGATTCTTGGAGTCAATGGGTATATCTGGATCAGCAAACATGTTGAGCCTGTGGGGGGAGACACATCGATTACCAGGATGGAGGAGAGTATCAGCAGCACGGTCTATTCGAGTCAAAACGATGTGATAGAGCCCGAGACTAGGAGAGAGATTTCTAGGATTCGAGGGGTTATTCAGTTGTTGGTAGAAGAAGGATTGAGAGTTGATGAGGATATGGTCATGAAGGGTTATGAAGCTGCTGTGGAGGTTGATAACGAGAACGAAGGCGAGAGAAATGCCTATCTTGGGGGAGAGAAGGGAAAGCAGGTGCTGAAGTTGTTGAGCGGTACTTGAACGCTCATGATATCGAAAATCCTACACGAGTCATGAACACAGCCTTACAAACTTGGAGGGTCTGGAAGGTGGATGGATCCGTTTCGACCATCTTCTTTTTACAAAACGCTTTCTATCTTGATCAGGGAAGAAGGACGTGAAACCCTGCCAAGGGTAACGCTCCGAACTCAGCGGTTTCATCCTCAATATGGGAAGGACCGAGGCTGGATGAAGTGGAAATCCGCAAAAGGGGACCAATCATCTGAAATCAGGTTGTGTTTACAGAGCTTGCTTGGAAATCCAATGAAGGTCAATGCTCTCCCTGCTTGAAGATTCCGACACAGTCCCTATCGGCGATAAGTCAGCCCTAAGAGAAAAATATTTCTCCTATCGGAAACGTCGGGGATAGGACGTCATGCTTGCTTCCGCCGCTATCGAAATTTCTCTGCAATAGGATTCCATTTTTCAAATGTTCCATGCATACTCATATTTCTCCACCACAGAACGGATTGCTCTCCGAACGACTACCGAGTCTTCCCTGTACAGATCCACCCGCTCTTCCATGAACACATGGGTGAGTAGCCAATGGTAGATGTTACTGCTGCTCATGATGCCAGCTCCCATGGACCAGACTTCGAGCAATCGACGTCGTCGTCGTCGGCTCTGTGGACGTGACCTAATCGTTGAAGCATGTCATGAAATATTTCTTGCTTAGCAATCCAGGAACCAGGAATCCGATTGTTGCTCTTGATGGCAATCTGAATCGCTCATTTCAAGACATATATCAAGTTGAACTCTTGTCTCATAGCTTCTACTTCACTTTTACAAGATCTCACTTTCATAAACCTCACAACTATATCACAACCTCCTACTCAACTATATAAGATCTTCTTCACCTCCGAGATCTCTCCAATCTTCAATCTCTCTTCTCGCTTCAACAATTCAAAATCACCTTGCACATCTATCTCCTTTCTCGACAACTACAACACAAAAAAGGAAGTAATCATGGTTCAATTCACAGTCTTCAAGGGCTCTAAGGAGGGCAAGATCGTTGAGTCCATTACCACCAAGGATCTCGGTGCTGATGAGGTTCTCGTCAAGGTCACTCACTCCGGCCTCTGTGGTACTGATGTGCATTACAAGCACGCTGACATGGTTCTTGGCCATGAAGGTGCTGGTGTTGTTGAGGTAAGCTTTGCTCTCTTCTCTTCTCCCCAAATTCAAAACTAACAAGAATTAAGGAAACCGGTTCATCAGTCAAGACATACCGCAAGGGTGACTCCGTTGGCTGGGGCTACCAACACAACTCCTGTGGACACTGCAAGCAATGTTTGACTGGTCACGAAACTCTTTGCCCTGAGCGCGCGATGTACGGCTCCGCCGATCGCGACCAAGGTTCCTTCTCCCACTACGCCATCTGGAAGGCCGACTTCATCTTTGCCATCCCCGACGGCATTGCCCGCGAGCACGCGGCCCCCTTGATGTGCGGAGGAGCAACCGTCTTCAACGCTCTCCAATCCTTCGGCACCAAATCCACTGACCGCGTTGGTGTTATCGGTATCGGAGGACTCGGGCATCTGGCTATTCAGTTTGCCGCAAAGATGGGCTGTGAAGTCGTCGTCTTTTCGAGCACTGACAGCAAGAAGGACGAAGCCATGCGTCTCGGAGCCACTGAATTCGTCGCTACAAAGGGTGTCAAGGAACTATCCGTCTCTCGCCCCATCGATCAACTTCTCATCACTACCTCCGTTCAACCTGAATGGAAGCAATTCCTTCCCATCATGGCACCCGGCGCAACTATCTTCCCTCTCACCGTTTCCCAAGACGACCTCAACATCCCTTATATGCCGATTCTTGCAGGCGAGCTCAAGATTCAAGGTTCTTTGGTTGCGGCGAGACAGGTTCATCGGGAGATGTTGGTGTTTGCTGCTCATCATCAGATCAAGCCTATTATTGAGCAGTTCCCGATGACGCAGGAGGGTATTACGCAGTGTATGGAGAAGTTGGAGGCTGGTAATATGCGATATCGTGGTGTCGTTGTCGTCCAGTGAATTCCATTCTTCATCTCATGGTATCGGATTTGGGACAAGAGCTGGTTTCGGCTTTTCGTCTAAGGGTTTGTGGATCGGATGGAAGCTTGAGGTTGTGGTTCTATGGCATTCATCATGATGATCCGAGCATATGGGGATACGGTTTTAGGGGTTAGGTATGAAAAGGGTACATTTAAAGGTGCACTGGGAGCGACACTTACTATAAAGTTGATACCTGAATCAATTCCACCGTGAAAAATATTGTGAACTCCAACTTACTGCCATGCCTGGCAAACTACTAACACCCTTAGAAGGACAGCCTTCCAGGGGTAAGGGGATGAGTTAAAGTTCTCCTTCCCGTCCTTTCAGCCCTATGCTTTGCGGCAAGCTCATTGGACATCACGTGTCGGACTGATTCTCCGAGGAGCAACATCCTCCCGATGCGACCTGCAACAAAAAGCGACCCTCCTCTACGATCTACAAATAAGGCTTGTTTGAACCGGGGGTCTGAACGGTCTCTTGTGGTTCAATTGGTGAGCGTCTTCTCCGAGCGTCTTTAACATTGGTACCGCCGGTGCCAGGTAATAGACCAATCTCCGAGAGGACGTACACCTACCAATATCTAAAGCCGATAAAGGAGAGGCTTGAGTTATCTATTGGAACGACAGAATCTCCGGGGAGATACCGGCTAAATGTCGATGTGCGACAAAACTTTGTGAGGAAAGAAGTACCCTGTTTGAGTGAAGGAAAGACCATTGCTATTCAAGGATATCTGATGGAGAGGTCTGCTGCCACAACCAAAGAGAGATTCCACAGAGCATAGCAATCCACAGCCAGAGCGAACCATTCATAATACAGATTTGCATTCTGCCATCTTCCCTATTGCCTCAAACCAACTCCCTACCTCCCCATTATCATGTCCCCATGAACCCCCTACTTCAAATAATTCGGCAACCCCCCAACATCAGCATACTTTTTCGCACCTACTGCCACCAAAACTGCCAACACCCATCTTGACAACACACTCTTCGTGCTCTCACCCCCCAAACTAAGCACGAATCCCAACCAGTACCCCACGCCCTTCACCTCCTTTCCATTCCTATCAAAGTTCGGCTTGAGCTCAGAGGTTTGTCTGAATTTGGGGAGCTTGCCAGCATAAGGAGGATAGCGGACGGAAAGCAGACCTTCCATCCAGCCGGGAGTGGTGATGATGGAGCGACGGTGAGTGAAGGTATCGAAGGAGGCTTTGCCGCGGTAGGCGCCTTGGCCGGAGTCGCCTACGCCGCCGAATGCGAGGGTGGGGATCGCGCCGTGGAAGAAGGCGTCGTTTACGGAGGCGCCGCCGGATGTCACTTCGTTGAGGACTGTGGGTTGTTAGTAAGGCTCTTTAAAATTACATAGAAATGAAGGTAGGGTACGCACTCCTGCTTGTCTCGGCCTTGGTGCCGAACGGGTAGAGACCAAGAGGGGTCGAATGCACCGAGTTAGCGATGCGAATAGCCTCATCGACGTTATCAATAGCGAGAAGAGGCATCAAAGGACCAAAAGATTCATCAACGATCATAGAATCCTTCTCGTCCTCAACTTGGACGACCGTGATATCGATGTAGTTCTGAGACTCATCGACCTCACCACCCATCAGGATCTTTCCGCGGGTATCATCAAGCATCTTCTTGATTCTCAAGAAATGTCTCTTGTTAACAATTCGTGCGTAGTCCGGGCTGGACTTAGTGCCATTGGGATAGAACTCCTTCATAGCAATCTTCAACTGCTCAATGAACAACGGCAAAATATCCTTGTCGACCATGATATAGTTCTGAGAAATGCAGACCTGTCCAGCATTGTGGAGCTTTCCCCATAAGAGTCGGCGGGCCGCGAGACGAGGATCGGCGTGCTTGGTGACAATAGCTGGGTTGCGACCTCCGAGCTCAAGACAGACGGGTGTCAAGGTCTCGGCGGCCTTCTTCGCGATGATCGTTCCAACGTTGGCACTTCCGGTGTAGAAGATCTTGTCCCATTTCTCCTCGAGCAAGGCTGACGTCTCCGGGACACCACCGTTGACGACTGCATACGCACTAGGATCAAGAGACTCTTCAACGATCTTCTTGAGCACCATAGCCGTAGCTGGAGAAACCTCCGAGGGCTTCAAGACACCGGTACATCCAGCTGCAATAGCACCAATGAAAGGTCCAAGCGACAACTGGACAGGGAAGTTGTATGCACCAATAACAAGAACATTTCCCAAGGGGTCTTTCCTGATTTTCGGGTTCAACAACGAGTTTGTAAGGGGAATATCGGGCGCGCTCTCGTCCTTCATCCATTTCTTCAAGTTCTTCGTAACGAACACGATATCATTCTTGCACCAATCGACTTCTCCCATGAAGGTCTCGAAAGTAGGCTTTCCCAGATCTTGCTTGCAGGCTTCGACGATTGCGTCTGTGTTGTCGTTGATGGCCCAGTAGAGTTTGCGCAGTTGGGACAGGCGGTAGGAGAGAGGTTTCGTCTTCTGTGTGCGGAAGGTGGTTGCGCAGAGGTTGACGGTGCTATGGATGGAATCGATGGGCGTGGCCTCGAAGGGGGGGATTTTGATGGACGACATTGCCAATCGATCTATGGCGAGGCTTTGTTAGCAGAGCTCAGATGTTGTGTGATGCACGAAACATTCCACGAGAAAGGGCGATTGATCTTGTGTATCCGAACCTCCTGGGGAGTAAGGTTATGCTTCGACCCCTCACTTGGGATCGACACAATATTCAACTTTCATCCTAACCATTGGAAAAAATCAAAACCATACATTGAGTTTTTCGATCTGGGGAAACTCGTGGTCAAGACGAGAGCTTTTTGATTAATGAACCTCTGCACGACAGCTCCAGCAGACAGCTCCAGCACCAGACAATCGACGAAAAGTGGTGATGCTTACTTAGTTCAATCTCCTAAAACCTCAATTGTCAACACTCTTAATCAATTCACAGAACTTTTAGAGAGCTCCACTTCAAGACTTCGATGATGTCTTCCGAGAAATAAAGGACTCCTGGGTATTCCGAAGCATTAAAAGAGATAACAAAGATAGGAGATCAGGCTATATGAGAGCCTCCAACATCCTGAATCGTCGACCGGAAGCTCGCCTTCTTATGTGGTGCTGACGGGTGAGATGTGTTTCTGGAATCACAGGGGTGTTAGTTCGTTACGGCCGAGGTTCATGCCTGTGGAGACATTTCAGGCGGGGTTCAGTGCACAAAGCCACAGCCGAGTCAGTAAGAAACGCCGATTACACGTGATAGGGGGTTCAGAAAGGGGAAATGGTTACACGGCGGCATACCCAAGACCCCAATATCGGCCTTGGTCGGGATATTGGGGTATTACTAATAAAAGGATGCGCTTTGCTTTCAGGAGAATGTCTACGCGATGGCGACCGTTGCATACTCCCAAGATAAGACAGAGGAAAATCCTGTACCCTCTTCCGTTAACTTCAAGCTCCAGGGACCAGGAATCTCATGCCAAATTGAGCTGACGGGAGACCATACTTCAGTGGGTATGGTAATGTACACCTGGTTCTATTTTGCGGTATGTACCTGTACAGTATCTTACACCCCAGTAATTACATTGCCTTGTACGAGTACTACCGCTTGACGGCCAACCTTTTTCCCTTCCCTTTTGTACCTTTCCCAGCCATCACCATCTCAGGTAAGGCAGCAGGCTGGGCTGGGCCTTTCGCCCACGCATCCTCAATCTGCTTGATTCCATCCACGAGCTGGCCAGTAAGCATTCGTCTCTGGTCTTTCAACTCGGCATTCTCTCGAAGTTTTGCCAACTCCGCTCGGCGTTCCTCCGTCATCACCCACTCTTTTGGGAACTTGGGTTTGGGCTTGAACTTGTGATGTCTCAGATCCACAGGGACATCTTCAAAAGTATCTTTCGGATCCTGCCGAGCATTAGACTGGGGTGAATCGGGTATTGGGGCAGAACACATACTCTGGCTTCCCGGAGAATATCATCAACCAGATCTCCTAGGTAACGCTTATTTTGAGCTTGTGATGGAAACATCTCGCAGCTCATCCTGACAATATCTGTCTCCGGATTATACCGCACTCCAGCCAACTTGATGAGCTTCATTCTCTGAACATCGGTCAAGTTTGGCATATCCAATGTGCAGAATTCCACCACAACTTTCTTCTCAGCAGGATGCTGCTCGCCCATGTAAGTCGTGTATCTGAATCTCAATGGCATATCGGCGGTTGGTGGAACAAATGGCTTCGCGAATTCTGGGTTAACATTAGCAGCCATCCTGACCTGAGCTTCCACAGACCACCATACTGGATAAAAGTGGCATCTCCCAAGCTGCCAATCTAGCATAATGTCTCATCTCCCTATGATGTTCCAATTCTCCATGGGCAAGACTCGACATCTCCTCATGAGTATCGGCCTCAAACTCAAAATCATCGTCCTCAAACGGTTCCGGATCTCCCATATTCAGAAACGTATTCTTCAGTTTCTTCTTCCGAGGTGCTTCAGAAGGTGGCTCAATACCGATCCCTCTGAACGTTTCCATCGTCTCCTCCCTGAAGTCCCTGTCCAGCTCTTCCAGCTCGTCTTCCAATTCCCTCGCCTCTGCCAGGGTCCTGATTCTTGCAAGGCCTTGTCGGTCATCCTCATTATCTGGACGAATCCATGATGCAAGCTTATTGAAAGACGCCTTCTTGGTTGAATGTTTCGTTGATGGCGGATTGGAAGTCTCTGAATCTGCAAGAAGGGGCGGCACTGTGGAGAAAGCTCTCCGTCGACCAATTGATTTGGTGAGATATCGATGTGCATGCGGTCTACATTGACAGCTTCGCGCTGTGAGGCGGAAGCCTTGCAGAGCCGTTGCCATGACTGTGTTGTTCAAGATGGTCGTCGTTCAGATCGATTAGACAAATTTGTGCATGTCGCGTTGCTTTGGCACTAGTTCCGGGGCGGACTAGCTCAGCAAGGTTAAATCTTTAGTTGATGCCACAAAATTGAACGAAAACTCGCGAATTCACCAAATCACAATAACACCTCGCATATCGGGCTGAAAGAGAACCCGAACACCGACGTGATGCCTCGCTATCTCATTATACCAAAGGCTAGAGGCTTGACCTATGGGGCAACTTTCAAGACAGAGTTGCACGATTATTGGAACACATCAAAACCCGCAAATCCGACATTTCCATCTTGTAGAGCAATCCTTCAAAGGCGAACAACGTGGACTCAAAGATTCAGCCATTGCACAGAAGCGTCCGTTCTTGCAAAAGCTCTATACCAAGGACAGCTGGAGTGTAAAGGAGCTTGAGCTCTGCGACGATTGGAAGAGATCAAACATCATATTCATTGTCTCATCAATCACCAAGACAGACGCGTCTCTCAAAGTCACAGAGATTATGAACGCAAGAAAGGATGGAAAGAAGCTTCATAAAGAGTGCTTGATTACCGTTGGAGCCACCGCGGCCTTCCCAGAGCTTATTCAGGCTGCACTCGAACCTGAGGTACTTGAAAAGTTCAAGAAGCATGGGTTCACAACCATCAATTTTCAATGCGGCAAATCGTTGAACATCTTTCATGATTTGAAGCCGGATGCGTCGGGACTGGAGCTAAAGGCTTTTGATTTCAATAAGGACGGATTGCACGAGGAGATCAAAGCCTGCAAGGAGTCTCAAGAATTCTCGGAGATAGGTATGGTCATCAGTCACGCTGGTAAGTTCTTCCTTCAAATGCAGTATATTCAAGGTCTCTAATGAAGTGACCTAGGTGCTGGAACAATTCTCGATGTCATGAGAATGGGAGTCCCTCTCATCGTTGTGCCCAATCCTACGTTGTTGGACAATCATCAAGAAGAATTGGCGCTGGAATTGGAGAGGCAGGGGTATGTCACTAAGGGGGATTGCAAGTAAGTTCAATCCTTGTATCGAGGTGAAGGACTTCACTGATCACAAATAGGTCTTTGGGTCTAGCTATCGACAAGGCGTGCACGCTTGCGAGAAAGGCTTGGGGTAATGCCAATGTTGTACAGGGCGTTGCGACTATTGCGGACCAAGTTTGTGGCTATGAGGACGATGTTTCTGCGCGGTTGGATTAAGTCTCAATCATTTCATTTGATTGTCTGGCGTTCGGGCAGGAGCATAGGGTGGGGAAAAGATACCCGTCTATCAGATCTTGAATGGTTCAAGGTATCTGTAGAATTTAAAAAGGCTGTGATCTTAAGGTATCCGGATCTGTTGCACGTTGTTGAAACGAAGTGAGTGATTATCTTGGTCCAGTTCCATCTTTCATAGCCTGGAAGTCTAAAATCTATTCTCAGTCGTTCATTACAAGACAGCGATTCAGCCGGAGCTTTGAATTCTGAAGGTCTTCACACCGAGTCCTAAATGTTCACTTCGACAGAGCGATTCTCTAAATCCGATTGAGAGCAGCACCTTTTCAGAGCATCAAGATCCTTTTTTGGTTGTACATTGCCATGGAGCGATCCCTTGGATCCAGTTGGGACTTCTACATTGCAAAAAGTATCGGGGTCGATTTCCATTCGTTCATTCTGATTGAGCAATTCTCTGACCATCCCAAGTCAAACCAAGGTGTGGACATAAATGATCCCAACTTCGAAACTTTCCTAAGGTCCGATTCTCGCATCGTGGGTTGAGTGATTCTGGGACAACTTAAACTTCCATGTCCCAAGATATGCCCTAAGAGTTTGGAATCATTACAGTAAGAAGAAGCAGAAGACCCACTCACTCGAGCGTCCTGGCAGTTCAAAGCAGAGGGAAGCACCCAATGAACGGCGACTTCTTAAACAGTGAGACAGCCACTTGAGCCGCATCAAAAAGACAAATAGGAAAGCAGGAGTGACATCACGGTAGCACAAACAAGCATCCCCCACAAACGGTCGCTAGAGCTATTAACCGAAAGGAGCTTCCTCCCCATCCGCTATCGACTCTTCATCTCAATGAGGAAACAATCTTTACTCCCCAACAGAGCTCTGCACAGCATTTTATTGAAAATATGTCGATCCTGTGTTGCCGCGTCATCTACGGGGATGCTAAGATTCTCCACAAATAACGATTTCAAAAATACCCCACTCCGCTCTCAGATTGGTTGCAACAACCCGGTCAACTTCGGCTACAATATGCCGAAGACCATCTCCAAGACGTCAGGTCCTTCATATCACCACTTTTCTTTCAAATCTCATGCCACTTACCACCCACCTGAAGGAAGCTTTCATCCGCTTCAGTGAGCGAGACTTGAGAGCAGAGCCAGTAGACTTTGGAATGCATCACGCAAGATTCTGCATAAGGTTGAGCCTTGTCTAAATTCTCACCACCGAGAGAGATCCGATCCCCGCGGCACGCGGATTGAGGGGAAAGGCTCTTGATAAGCGCCATTTGACTGTCAACTGTCAACTGGCCGCAAAACTTTGAATTGAAGCAAAAGAAGCTCTGGAGGTCAAGGATGGCTTGTCAATTTCACGTCGTCCATATGAATTTATAGGTCCACTCTGAGCTACCCTGTTAATTGGTCTATAAGACAGGGTATTGCATGTTAAATTCTAGTATTTTAGTGCTTTGGGACCAGATCTTGTTCGAGTGCTATAACAGGGACTATTTTGTTAGGTCGCCAGCGTCTTATAGCTGGGAAAGTTACATTTGGTTCAGAAAAAAAGCAGCCCTTAAAAACGCGGGGTGGTCACTTAGGGTAGTGGTCTTATAGACCAATTAACACGGTGTGTATCACCTAGCTTTGCTGCAGTCAAATCACTAGGTCTGACCAGGAACAAATTCGGCATCCGCAGGTGGAGTCCGGGGAAATCGGCATCTCATTTCTTCAGAGTCCGAGTTGTTGCACTCCACTATCGTTGAGTACCCTTCCAGATCCAGGCATCACACTACGCAATGACTCTCTGCTACTTCCCTATGCAAGGCTAAGTAGCTAAACTACAGTAGAGGGGAGACGTGGTGGCGGCAGGTAAACATGCCAGGGGCATTGACGACAACCATCTTGATTAGCCTCCCAAGCGCAGCGCACTCATTTCCCCGCGCACCAGTATCAATCCCACTCTTTCGACGCCCTGCAATGACATAATATGAGTTCGGTCCTCAAAAATATCGCCTTTTCAAGTTCATGATTGTAAATGCTCATAATCTAACTCCCTTTGTCCGTCTCCTGGGTCTGAGAGTAGAACTAAGCTACGAGCAGAGGACTACTGCAAGCAAGCTTGGAGCTACCCTGAGCTACCTTACTCCATGAAAGATGGGCGCGTCCGCAGTAAGTGTCAATACTTACCGGGGAACCTTGCTCGATGGAGGCCAGGTCCCAGTGTTTACTTAGCTTTCAGTCGGGGTATTTTTCATTTGTCATGCGTCAACATATATAACCACCCTCCCATCTCTTCTCGCTCTCTTCGGTCAATACCCCTTCCTCCTAGTTGCGCGCAGTCACAATGCATCAAGTCCTTCGCGTGTTCGGCTCATTGGCAGCTGCTGGATTGCTTCCAGCAATCCTTGCAGTTCCAGCTCCTCAAATGAGTTACGGAGAGAACTCTGGGCCAGTCGCCGGTGTCAGCCCTCCAATTGCAACCGCAACTGGCTTCTCGGGCTCTTTGTACGGCGATGAGAGCCTTCTCGGAGAAGTTGCAAAACCATCTCCGGTATCCGGTGGCGACTCAGCAGTCGTATCCGACTACCCACTTGTTAATGGCCAACAGGCGGATCTGGATTTGGGCTTGTATCTCGACTTCAACAGCGTCGAGAAACCCCAACCTATTCGAGGAACAGGCGGTCAGACACAGCCAGGTCCAAGTCAGCAGATACCTTCAACTGAAAGATCGAGGAAATGCTTACGATTCATTAGGAACCTACGAATACGAGAAGTTGAACCCAGATCTCTACGCACCACCTGGAACCGACTCTGGAGCCGTGCCACAAGCCCAATGGCCAATGGGTCTCAGCCACAACCGATTTGGTACAGGCAAGGAATCAGGATTCGCCAGACAACAAAATACAAACCAACTCCCAGCCGCCACCGAAATGTCAGGTGTGAACATGCGTCTCGCGCCTCACGCATATCGCGAACTGCACTGGCACATAGCAAGTGAGTGGTCCCTGATATTGAAAGGCAGCGTGCGACTCGCAGCAATGAATGAAGACGGCGAGGCATTCATCGACGACGTCAGCGCAGGTGATGTATGGTTCTTCCCAGCCGGAGTCCCACACTCGATCCAAGCTCTCGACGAGGGTGCAGAATTCCTTCTTGTTTTCGACCAAGGAGACTTCTCCGAAGACAACACCTTCCTCGCCTCCGAACTCATGCTACGGAACCCCAAGGAAGTCCTTTCCAAGGATCTCCAAGCCCCCGTCTCAGCATTCGACAACCTGCCTTCAGGCGAGCTCTACATCTTCAACGGCACCCCTGCTCCCGCAAATATCTCTGCCCAAAACCAGACTGGACCAGCAGGTATTCTTCCATACAACGAGTCCTACACATACCACTGGTCCCAACAGCAACCCTACACAGTACCAGGTGGATCGGTGAAAATCATTGACACAACCACTTTTCCCATCGCGGAAAACTTCGCTGCAGCTCTCGTTGTGGTTGAGCCCGGAGCTATGCGCGAGATGCATTGGCATTTGACCTCCGACGAATGGAATTTCTTCGTTCAAGGCTCTGCGAGAATCACTGTTTTTAATGCTCCTTCCTCGTCTACAACATTCGGTATACCCTCATCATAAAATCAAACATTATACAAACCACTAACACCATCCTTAGACTATACAGCAGGAGACGTAGGATACATCCCAGTCGCCAACTCGCACTACATCGAAAACACGGGCACGGAGGACGTGATAGTCCTCGAAGTTTTGCAACAACCAAAATTCACCGATATTTCGGTTGCCCAATGGCTAGCTCTCACTCCTAAACAAGTTGTGCAAGACACGCTTCATTTGCCTGATGAGACGTTGGATAATTTGCCGAAGATGAAGACGTATATTAAGACTGGAAATAAGAACTTGACTGCTTTGGCTAGTGACCCGAATGGTAGTGCTGCGTATGATACCTCTGGCAATGGAAATGCGAAGAGGAATGAGAGGAAGATGGCAAGGGAGTTCATTGTCTAAGGGGATGAATCTAAGATACGAGTAAATATCGCAAGCAATGAAACAAGTTGAACGAGCGAGTGAGGAAGAGGATTCGGACTGAATAGAGTTGACGATCGTAATGAGCGAAACGTTTTAGATGAACATAATTTTACCTTCATTTCATATTCTACAAAGTACCCGTCGATTGACAGACAGTAAGGATCACATCCAAATACACAAAGTACCCAGAGCACTGCTCAAGACTGCAAATCAAGTGATAACCACCTTCTTATTCCAAAGTCCACACTCTGTCTATCTCAAAATATCAGGGCTCGACCTTTCTTGGTCTGGTATGTAATTTGGTCCGCCAACTCAAACGCCATGCCCACCGCAATGCTAAACACAAAAACAAACGCTGCTCATATCCATCATCCCAGCACTACCCCAAATCCAGCCCTACCCCAAATCATCCTGCAAAAATATCCTCCAACCCATGCCAAGCTCCACTCTTCCTCTCCTCCCAATACCCCTCCTTCCCACCCTTCAACTTCCATACCTCCTCCCCCTCATCCCCACCCTCAACCTTCACAAACCACCTCGGCCGATGCTTCTCCCCCTGCTCCTCCATCTCCTTCCTCCTAACCCTCTGCTTCTCCTCCAACCTCGCCTTCCACGTCTCCGCCTCATCCAAATCCCCCGCCTCCGCAGCCCTCTGATCTGGTCTCAACCTAGAATCTGTAACTGGTAACTTGCCCTTCTCTACTTCCGTAATCTCATTCAAACTCGCTGCAAAAGTCGTAAGTCCGTATCGTTGCGCCGCATTATCGACGAGTTCGCCAACCCGCCAGATTTCTGCCCCGGCCGCTTTTCCTGCTTCGAGGATACGGAGGGAGGTCGTCCAGGTCCCGGTTAGTGAGATGCCGGCGTGTACGCCGTCTGGGCCGTAGGCTTCGACTTGGACGTCTTCAGAACGGCCGCCGAACATACCTTTTTGTTTGAATTCTACGCTGGCTTTGGCGCCTGTGCTTTCGTTCGTTACGGTCATAGTTCCTACTGGCTCCACATACTTCTCGCCCATGACTACATTGCGCAGGAATACTGTCGCTATGTTCCAGCTATAGAGTTCTTCAGTGCCGTCGGGTAGACGAAGTGTGATGCGCACGCGGCCATCGGTGATGAGCTCTGCGCTCTTGCCCCAAAATTTCTGCGTTGGCGCTGGAGACTGGCTGAATGACCAGTTTGTGGAATCGGCTTGGATTGCCATGCGGACTGGTCTATGGCTCACTTTCTCAACCAGTAGACGGAAACCACCAGGGACCTCTTTGTCAGTTCGCACTAACTCAAAGGTCTCTCCTAGCATAGGGTTGAAAGGTTTCCGCATTGCCCGTTCCCGTGCTCTACTGGAACTGAATTGAGAGATAGCGAAAGCAGTGACATGAAGGAGGCGCTGGGCAGGGACTTTGTGGGAGGTCGCTGTGTCGAGAATTTGGGCGTATTCAAGTTGTTCTGCGGTACGTTGGAGGAGGGAAATGGGTTCGTTGGCTGAGACGGGCATGCTGATTGTGCTGAGGTCTTTACCTACGTTTTTACGTACGAAGCCTATCAGACTAGGCGGCATGACTGTAGCTGGTGGAACGACTTTACGTCGTTTCACAAGAATGGGCATAGGTAGAGGATCGAGAGATTTTGGTTTGACCGGGAAGAGTGAAGCTGCACCGTTGACGAGAGGCGCAAGGTTACCGTCTTCTGCTGAAGATAGGGAGGAGGCGTCTGTGACGAACTCGTCTTCGACTTCTGAGGGCTGAGTATCTTCCTCGCTTTGACGATCGATCATCAGGACTTGTGAGCGGTCTAGATCGCCGGACTCGGCATCATAGAAATCGCCTGTCGATGTCGAATCCATACTGATTCTGGAGGTTGACATAGGCGCTGGCATTCGGCGCCGTTTACTGTTCGCCAGTAACGTCGAGAAATCATGCAGGACTGCATCCAGGTCGTTGAGTAAAGCCTCGCAATGTTCATGCATGCTACCTTCTTCTTGGTGCCGCGATTTACGAGAAGAAGGCGTCATCGAACCGTTGGCAGTGATTGTGGTAACAGTCGCCGCTGCTGGTACAGCAAGTTGCGTCGAGACACTTCTCCCAAAGAGCTGGGGAGTAGATGGCGCACTCGACTTCCGTTTCCAAAACGACCTTTTCTCAGGAGCGGATCCGAAATAGTCTCCATGCTCCTCCCCTATCGCTGGGCCCCCTGTTGGTATTCCAAGCCCAAGGCCAAGAGGAAGACGAGATTCCCTTTTGTTTCCAGGAGCCGTATCCTTTGAGAGCCGCCGGATTGCATCCCGAGTTCCTACAATCCTGCTCACAAGCGCTTCGACTTGCTCCCATTCCCGCTCCTCATCCTGATTCGATCCTGGAACTTGCGACCCTGTCGTGCTAACTCGTAGCCTTTCCGGACTAGGAGTTGAATCAACATCAACCCCTCGAGCAGTATTGCTCGCCTTCTCAAGGGCTCTAGTCCAATCGTCGAAGTCTTTTGCGTTTCCAGCCTTCAGATGCCAGACTTCTGCCCCAGAGTCAATGCTTATTTCCCTCGTTCGTTCGTTCGCAGCAATAGCTGCCAAACTCAGGGGAATCGCTCCTCTCAGCGCTGATGAATTCCGATTGTAATAGTACGACAACGTACAGGACGCAAAGTCTAGCGAGAAGAATCTCCGTGCATAGCCTTGTCCCCTCTTCCTTCGCCGTTTCTGCAACACTCCCACATGGTACGTCACAGTTCCATTCTCGCTGTTTTCTCTCCCCTGCACAGATGTCCCTCTGCTACCGCTATTCCCAATAGCCAAATTACTCTGCAGACTATCCACGGACTCCGACGCTGATGCGACGAGCTTCGGGCTTTGCGTCTTGCCAAGGCTTGTCAGGCTTGCCAAACTTGAGACACCTTGGAGATTTTGTAGATGGTGAGTCGAGTGCGGCGGCGCATTCGAAGGGTAGGTGAGGAGGACGAAAGTTGCTGTCTTGGAAGTTTGCTTCGAAAATGTGTTGTCGAAAATCAGTCCATACATTCCCCCATGCCCAGCAGGTACAGCGTAGGTACCCATAGACACTTTGTCTGCCTCGCATTTTCCATGCCATTGTATAGAAATGAAGCCCTTTGCCCTTAGTTGCTCCTGTGCTGTAGAGAGGTCGTTTCGATCGACTTTCGCGTTTGAGATTCGTCGTAGTTGTTCGAAGCCGGGCTCGAGTTGTGGGAGAGAGGATTGAGCATCTTCTTGAACGGCCGGATGCTGCGGCGTTGCTGCGCTACTTGTTCCTGGGTGTTTGAAGATCCCAAAGTTACTGGCAGAGTGTTAGTATGTGCTGCGTCTTAAGCAATGGAATTCATACATTGATTTCTTGTGGGGTTGGACGCTCCAGGAGATTGTATGACCTTCGTCGACTTTAACCCAGCGCACAATGTAAGACTATTAAGTCAGCATTTTTCTCCCATGAAGATCCAAGTTCCGCGTACCTTGCTATGGATTTCCAGTTGCTCTAAACCCGCCATTGTGCTGAAATATAATCGTTTGGTGCGTTGCCTGTAAGCTCATTCAAAACTCCAGGAATGCGTGGTCGATGCCCCGACTTCGGTACTGGAAAGGTTGCCTTGGAGATGTTTCGCGGATTTCAAGCAAGAGCGACGATATCGAGCGCATTCGTGGCTCTCAAGCTCTGAAGTCCCAGATGAATGCCCAAAGATCGAGTTGAGTGGTTGTTTTGGGCTCTGCTGACGGAATTGGACCAACAGGTCCCTTGGAACTAATTTTGAAGGCTGGCTGTCGGACGCGGTTGGTTTATGCAGCCCTGGTTCATCTGCGCCACAAGAGGCTGGTGAATTTCAAGATGTGGAAAAAGAGAAGTTAAAAGACAAGAGACAAGAGTATTTAGGATGGAAGAATAATGTTTTGATGGAGAAGAAACAAAACCTTGCATGGGGTTTCGGGAAGTCTGGAAAGGTCATGGGCAAAGTCACTGGCAATGAGTAGCCCGTTCGGGAAAACGTGGTTTCACAGCTGGCAAAATCGAACGCAAGGCTGAATTTTTTTTGTGGTCAGCTAGGCTACTGGTGAGCCTGTAGCCTCTTGAAAGTACACGTATACGGACGTTAGCTGCACCGCGGCGGAACATTTTGTCAACAAATCCTCCCGATCTCCGTATTGGCGGACAAGCTGACGTGAATCCATGTGCCGCCAAGGATCGATCTCAGGGATGGAGGGTCAATCAATCAATGCCATAACCGAATGAAGCATTTTGGGTTGTTGTCCACGTAGATCAATTAAGTTCAGACAGACTACAGGCTAAATTCAGCTGGAAAAGGGGCTGATACCTGCTTCCTTTTTGTCACCTCCCGTAAATGCGATGAGAATCCCGATGTGCCTAATTTTATACAAAAGGGGATCGTTGCACCTCCACTGATCCCCCAAACCCTATCTATGAACTCCTTCCGTTCTGACTGCCGTCCACTCTCCCACCGCTCAGTTTCTTCGTGACATCTCGCTCATGTGTCGCAACTTGAAGCCGTTGCACAGTGCTTTCATGTCGGGGTAAGGACTCTTCAGTAATTCGAAGGCATTGGGAACAACGCGCACCGGCCAAGAGTTGACTTGAGCATTAAACCCTGCCTTGAAGGCAAGGAAGAAGTATCCAGGATGCCGGGGGTCCAATCCGAAAGCATATACCGATCGCTTGGGGTTGGCTTCAGTGTAAGTAGTCAACCATTTTTCTGAATTGAGCTGTTAGTATGACTTTGCGAAAAGGAAAAAGCTGAGTTAACTTACCAATGTCTGTCTTGCTACCCTTCTGGTACTTCTCATGTTGCGTCATCTCATCAACCTTCTTGGCCATTGCCTTGACATGGTCGACAATCAACTCATCGAGATCGCTGTAGGTATACTTGCCACCGATGCGAAGCTGCCGTCCCACCGAGAACTCGTTCTCTTTCTGCAGTTCGAGAACATCGATGTGTTGATACACGCCATCAGCTACCTTCCATGTGACAGCAAGATGATCGTTCCCCTTCGATGAAGGTCGAATAACAGCGTCACCAATTGCCTGTGACCCGAGATATTCCTCAGCTTGCGTTGAGTTAAAGGGTCTGAAAAGAGGGTGCTTGACGACTCTCTGCGTTCGACCAGTTGCCTTGTCCTTTTCCCGAAGCTCTTCCTTGTCTTGCTGCTCCAGGTCAATATCCCAAGTGTCATAATCGTGGTACTGGTTTTTCCGAAAGGGGATTCTTAACATCTCCTCGCGCAGAGAGAGTTTTGCAGAGAATGTTGTTCGGTCAAGTTCCAGAAGTTTTGCTTGAGCAGTTTGGTTGACAGAGAACAGACGGTTGAGGGGTATGTCCTTATCTGAGCCCTCATGTTGCTCCACCTTGCCTTCAATGCCAGAATCCAATTTCGCGATGATAAAGTCTTCCTTGGCCACTCGAATGTTAACCGAAACGATCATGCCGGCACACAAAGATTCTTCAGTTTCTCCAGTAAGCATCGTGAAGATCTGCGCATCAGAAAGAATCACGAAGTTTCTCCGTAATTCTTCATATGGTTGCTGCAGTTCGGCGCGGATCGTCTCCAATGTGGCACGCTTGCGTTGGTTGTAGTTACGCTCAAGTTGCTCAGCATACTCTTCAAGAATCAGATCGTTGACCTTCTCCTGTTCATCGTCTTTGATGAGCTTGCGAACAATTGCGCCGGGGCCGCCTTCATCAACCTCGGCTTTCACATCTTCTTCGTCCAGTTCCAGAGCGTCAGCGGCCATTTTGCGACCAAGTTCGTAGTCTTCTGGATGTACTCGAGTGCCGTCGAGGTAGTCGGATGTAGACGTTGAGCTGTCATATTCAATCGAAAGGAAACTTGCACAATTGTTCCAAACTCTGGGGCCAACAACAGGTAATTTACCGCTATCAGGATCACCCACAAGCTCGTCTCGAGTGTTGACAAGGCCTCCGTTGGCATTGATAGTCTTGAGGACGGCAGTGGCCTTGCGAGGACCGAGACCACACACAAATGGTAAGAGGTTCGCAGTGTACGTATCCCCAACCGCCTCGTTGATATCGACACCACAAAGATTGACCATATCCACCATGGCTGTCTCGAGCTGCTTGCGAAGTTTCTCCTCAGGAAGGAGCTGTTGGCAGGGGTGGAATGACAGCGATATGATGTCCCTTCCCAAAGCTGCGTACTCCTTCATTGGGTTTTGAAGATATTTGGCCAATGCCACACAGTATTTTGTAAGAGGCGCGTACCCCGGATGGTCGATGGAAGCTCGTGGACTGTCTTTGTAAAGTCGTGCCACTTCATCATTAACCACGACGACATCAAGAGGCTCGGCCCTGTCTTCTCCGGATTCGGGGTCCTCAAATTCTGCTCCTGTTAAGCTTCTGTCCTTGACAAGATCTCGAAGACTAGTAATCAGTTTGTGTGTTTCCACAGAGAATCCGCCTACGCCAAGGACATCGGGTTTTCTCCGTTGGACCAGCTCAACGAAAGCGTCTCGCGATCTCTCGTCTCGTGACAAGTTGTCAAATTTACCATGCTCCAACACCCGCCCGTCTTCCTCAACCCAAGCCCAGCAAACAGCATCGCGATTAGGGTCTCCATTACCATTAGACAGAGCCAAAACTCGAGGAACTGTTCCAAGAATCATCCCTTTCGGCTTGTACGGTGCTTGATCGAGCTTCCTCGAGTATTCCTCGCGGCAAAGCTTCAGAATGGAGTCTTGACACTCAGTCCTCATGCTCTCCTTGACTCCCTTCGTAATGACTCGTTCCAACTTAGCGAAGGCAAGATCCAGAACCTTCTGACGCTCATCATTCCAGGCATCGGCAAGCTCACTGTAGTTGTCAGAGGCGAATTCCTGATAAAGTTGCTTGCGGAACTCGGGCTCGTTCTGCAACACAACGCGAACCTCCAGAAGTCCTTCCTCTTCAGCCTTCAACATCTTGAGAAACATTTCAGGCTTGTTTGCGAGGTCGCCAAAGGTCTGGTTTTTGAGGTACTTCAGCTCGTAGTATTGGTGCTGTTCGTCGATCTTCCGCAAACCCTTGTCGGTTCTATGGCAGTTGATAACCCCCATCATATAGTAGTGCATTCTGAAATGCTTTCGCATTCGCGGATTCATGAACAATTCCTCTGCAAACATTTGACGGGCTGCGAGTAAAACCTGCTCGCCAGTACTGAATTCGCTGTCATTGGTCAGGGAGTCGGCCAGATCAATAGGGTTGGTGGAAGAGTCTTCAGTATATTGTTTTCGGCCCTCTCCCAGGGCATTTTGTGCGACCTGGTCGGCAGTGATTCCATAGGCTCGGACTAGGTTGTATGCTTTTCCCTTTCGCACACGATCGAAGATTGATGATTTGCCCCCTGGCCGACGTTTCTCCCGAATATCGCCATTCGTGGCAGCTAGATCCTTGATCTCTGCGGAATATTGGAAGTAGATGTAATCTTGGATGTCTTGGAGTTCTTCCATGGTCACAGCCACTGGCAACATTGCTTCGACAGTTGAGTCGTTGACCTCAGCGGCCAGCTTCAGGTTATCGTAGGTCTTCTCGATGACGTTGCGCTTGTCAACCAGGGCGCGGAACTTTAAATCAAGCTCGAGGATTCTCCAGAGGTCGTCCTGGTTGAGGAGCTTCTCGGCACTGACAACGTAGTCCGGTTCACCCGGATTCTCAGCTCGTACTCTCGTCCTTCTGGCATGAATGAGATAGTCCTTTCGATGCTGGAAGACATAGGGCACTTCAACCTCATCGACCACGAAGAATTCCAGAACTTTGCCGATGGCCCTCGTAAAAGGAGTTTGCAAGTCTGGGTGTAAGTGCTTCTTGGGCCAGATGAGACTGGTGATCCATCGGGCTTCCTCCTTGAACTGCTCGTCGGTGATTTGGAGATGCTTATAGGGTAATCGATCCACTTGAAACCGCTCCGGCTCATCAGCCCAGCGGATCTGGTTGTCTTCATCTGTGAGAAGCTTCTCCGCTAACTGTGAGGGTTCGAAGACATCCTTTAACTCCAAGTTGTGGTCTCCGGCCTCCTTGGCTTCAGCCTCGTCTTCCAACGCCAGTGCCCAGTCATAATCTTCTCCATTCCCGAATATGGCCTCCATGTCTTCCAGAGCATCCTTATCGAGCCCAGAGGCTTCTGTACCACCGACATATCCTTGTTGTCGAGGTCGAGCAACCTCCATCTCCTCCTGAAGCTTCTGCCGTTCATCCTCATCCTCCAGATCATCCTCCTCGATGAAGTCTGCGAATTCGTCCACTCGGTGATGATCTGTTCGGAATTGGCGGTCCAGGTCATGCGGCGCATCTACCTCCTCGTCGTCAGAGAAGATTTCGTCAAGTCCGCGCTCTCGTCGTTCATCGCTATCGTCACGGTGACCACGCTTAAGGCGCTTGAGTTTGGGCTACAAGCCTGTCAGCCGGAGTCATAGAATTCGTTGCCTAAATGTGTGTACCTGTGATGTAGTCTTCCGCTCCCATTCAGGGTTTGCCTCTCCAATGAGATCGAGATCTTCCTCATCCAAGGCGGCCTCTTCCTCCTCGCGCTCTCTTCTCCGCTTCTTATCTCGTTTCCGACGTCGTTCTCGTTCCTCAGGCTCCTCATCTTCGTCGTCTTCGTCATCTATAATGAAACCCTCGCGGACCTAAGAACGAATCAATCAGTATCAGAGCGCAAGGTAGCAGCCAGATAGATCGGGAGCATACCGCGCGAGCAGCTTCCTCGTCGTCATCATCTTCTTCCTCACTTGAATCATCAATATGGCCGTTCTGCCCTTTTCGACGTTGCACTTCGCCTGTCTCCTCATCAAAGGAATCGTCATTTTCCTCTTCGTCGACTTCGACCTCCCGTTCAATCAGGTCTCGCATGCTCATTTTTGCGACGTTTAAGGAAGATGGCGATGAGGAGATATTCGAGGGAGGACGGTCCTTTAAGTACTTGGAAGTGAGAGGAATTGCGATCTAGGCAGAAGTGCGGAAGCGTGATGTAGCAGTCAACTGCCTTTCAAGAGCCGGCGAGTTCGATAAAATCGCGTTGTTCTGCCGCGATTCGATTGAATGGATTCCCCATAGAGTTTAGTGACATTCTTTCCTCAGGCATAAAGACTCCAGTCAAATGAATTTAAGGCACCAATACTTAGTCATCCGCCAAGCATTCTTTCTTGGATGCCGCTGCGGGAACAACATGCGCTTTTTCCTCTGTGTTCGACCAAGTTGAGAGGTTCAACAAGTTGGAACATTTAGAGGATTTGGTAACACTCGGATGCATTGGATTTGTGATATCTTATAGGGCCTCCTCAGAGACAATAAAGGCCCGAATGCTTCTTTGATATCACGTTACAACTAGAATCAGGGGCTTGTATACAGGTACCTTACGCAAGCACTCAAACGCAGACCAACGCCATAGTGAAAAAGCTAAAATGATGCGACGCCTCTGTTTTGCGACGAAAGTCCACGCCATTCCCTCCTAAGACTCCCCTTTCACTCTTCGATCACATCAGCCGCAGCAAAAGGAGGATTCTATTTATTCATTGCTGATGAGCGATTGCGCATCTCCATTTTTGTCAACCCCACATTGGTCCCTTCCGCTCGTCTTAGCCGCCCGACGCAGCGCCAACCGCGTTGAGTCGTACCTCCACAGGATATTGGGAAACCTTTACCGCGACCCTCTGCAACTGCAACCTCTTCTGCAACCAACGTGCACCATCCGTGAAGCTTGCAGATTCAATACAGAATAGAGGTAACGCCTTCCTTCGTAACAACTAAGGCCCCGCGCACCATTCCTCATTGTTCATTGTGAGTGAGCGATTCCAGCGTTGCCCTCCGCGCGAAGACCCAGAGATTTCCCTCGATCGAACAGAAGGCAAACCCTGCAGGGAGAACGTCAAAATGTCAGAAAACATTGGCTCAGTGCGTACGCTGAAGAGGAAGAACCACAAAGGCCTTGCGTTGAACGCCCCCGCCCCGCGGCCAGTAGCACCATCCGAGAGCGACCTTCAGATCCCAGGAGGCAACACTGCGAGTGAGAGTACGCGGCAGACGGCACAGCTGGAGATTGGTATCGAATACAAGTTAGATCTGAAGAGAGAGGATCTGGAAGTGTTGAAAGATCTTGGCCACGGGAATGGAGGTACTGTCAGTAAGGTTCGGCATATGGCAACTGGCACGATTATGGCCAGGAAGGTAAGCTCTCATAACTCAGTGGAGTGTGTTTTGTCCGCGACTGACGCAAACTTGCCAGGTCATTCATGTCGAGGCTAAGAAGGAGATGCGCCGTCGGATTGTTCGAGAGCTACAAATCATGTATGACTGCAATTCGGAGTACATCGTGAACTTCTATGGAGCTTTCTTGAGTGATAACAATGACGTTATCATGTGTATGGAATACATGGATGTCGGGTATGATACCGCTTTGGACTCCTGTGCTGTTGCTAACATTTCTCTCAGTGCTCTAGACAGAATCTCACAACAATTCGGCCCCGTACGGGTGGATGTTCTGGGCAAGATTGCAGAAGCAACACTGGGTGGTCTTACATACCTTTACACCAAGCACCACATTATGCACCGAGACATCAAACCTTCGAACATACTGGTGAACTCAAAGGGACAAATCAAGCTTTGCGATTTTGGTGTATCTGGAGAGTTGGTGAATTCGGTAGCAGACACCTTTGTTGGCACTTCAACATATATGGCACCCGAACGGATCCAAGGACAAAAGTACACTGTCAAATCCGACGTCTGGAGTTTTGGTTTGGCAATAATGGAGCTGGCCATTGGCAAATTCCCATTCGATGCTAGCGAGCACCTTTCCGACGGAGACGGAGCTCCATCTGGCATTCTTGACCTTTTACAGCAGATTGTGTACGAGCCAGCACCAAAGCTACCAAAGAGCGAGGCCTTCCCTTCGATTCTTGAGGATATGATCCAGAAGTGTATGGCAAAGAGCCCGGAGGAACGTCCGACGCCCCAAGAACTTTATGTGAGCAACATGTCCGCGAATCCTGATCTAATTTCTAACAGTTTCCTTAGGAGCGTGAGCCGTTCGTTCAAGCAGCGAAGCGCACGCCTGTTGATCTGAAAGAGTGGGCTGTGGGTTTGATAGAGAGAGACAACCGCAAATCTCATCTTGCTCCCCAACTCTCCCCAGCTACACAACAACTTCTCCGCTCAGGCGACTCTCCTACGGTGGGAGCCGGCACATCAACCTATTCCTCAAACTCTTCTGATTACTCCTTACCTACACCTACATCCGGCGATATTCCAATCGGCGGCGGCGATATCCGATCAGCAGTCACCTCCCCTCAATACACTGAACCGAGCAGCACTAGATCACCCATCAAGAACGGTTCTGCTAGCCTTGGACGTGCGTCTGGTGCACCATACCACCCTGGCCTTCCTCCCAGAGTCTCCACTACAAATTCCGTTCCAAAACTCACCACTCTCAACGCGCCTGAAAACACTGCTGCCAGCGGATCGTCGAGCGCCAATGCAGCCACATTTGCCACAACCACTCTTCCCATGCGACCAGCACCTCCCGCAGGACCTTTACCACCACCACCACCTGTTCCAAAGAAAGAGAATAGTGACTTGGATACCAAGAAAGAGAGCCGGCGACAAGCTACCTTCGGCAATGGCTTATATGGAACCGGATACTCCGTGAGTGGAACAGGCCCTTACTAGCTGCACTTAAAATCAGTTCCATATCCTTCAATCTCATGTTCACGACCTTTACAACAACATTTCGAAACGCAAGCACCAGCATCTCCCGGCGTCATAACCACCATATTCAGATTCAAATTTCACTTCTCCATGCATGTCAATTTTTGATTTCCAAACGAGATCAAGCCTGATAAGAAACGGATGAGGGGGAGCATTAGGGGTCGTCATCCGCTTCTGTAGCTAGTTACCTTAGGAAGTTCGGGCGTTGACTTGGGCGTATCCATTATAGATATATGAGTGTTTACAAAGCACACTTCTGACCTCTATCCTTTCGGTTCTAGTTCCTCTAAGCCTTCCCTCAACATGCCATGATGCGCTCTTCTGTCCTTTGATCCTTCATATCACTCCCTCCTTCTCCTCCACTAGTCAATCCCTCACTTCTTCTATTTCACCGCACTCTCTCCAACCCCCTCCTTCAACACCCCGTCGGCTCTCCCTTTTGTGTCACTCCCCTCCTCTCCCCTCCCAATCTGCCCCACAAATCCCATCTCCAGAATCTCAATCAGTTCATCTAGTTGACTGATACACAGATCCGTATGCTCATGGTTGGCTAAGTGGGCGTTGACTTCATTAACCAACAACACAGTAGCAGCACCGGCTCGATACCCTGCTGTCATATCATCAATCGAATCACCCACCATAATCAACTGCTCCGCATCCGCCTCTCCTTCCCCTTTCACTAAGCCCCAATTCTTAGCAATATGGAGAATCCCCGCTGGATCCGGTTTCGGAGGCCTGAAATCCCTCGTCACAACTGCGAAGGTTATTAAATCAGTATCACTCTCTTTCGAAGGAAGACGATCCATAGGCAGGAAACGCGATGCTTGGTGAGTTTTGAGTCGTGTACCAGCCCTGGCCCGTCTATTGGAGCGGTGCTCGGGAGGGAAGCTCAATATATTTGGGCCGAGGGGAATGGATTGCTGCGAGAGTTACTTACTTGGTTCAAATTTCATTCCCTCCAAAAATTTGCCCAACAAATGATTAACAGGGGTCTCAAAGTTTCGTGTACAGATACCTTTAGGGATGGATTTGGATTCCAGGTATGACATTAGAGGGACAAGACCTGGTTGGGGCTGCTGGGAGGACATTGCTTTTCGTTCGATGGCGCGGATCTTCTCCATCGCTTCGGGTTGGGAAGATGCGGGGAGCGAGTAGATGTGGTCGAGGATGTCGACAGATTTGGGGATTGAGAGGGTGGAGCGCATTTCTGCGAACATGTAGTTCTGTGGTACGCTCGGGGGTTGTTAGTTATGGGTTTTATGTGGATTCGCTGTGACATACAATGGAATGGGGGATGTGTTCGGGGGCTTGGGAGGGAATGAAGCCAGACTCGGTGATATGGAGACACTTGCCACCAAGATAACTCAAAACTAGCCCCAGTTCTCTCCCTGAGCTCTTCATCAATCCATTTTTTGAATCAAGGTCACTAATGGTCCTGTAGTCACCTAGGTAGGTTGATAACGCATCACGTGATCAAGACCACCCTTCACAGCGCTAGCCCATGGGGATTTCCTTTCCATCTAAGAGTGTGCCAACATGATCTTGATCCAAATACGCTCTCTAGACTTCCGAAGATGCTCAAGAATATCAAAGACTGTCCAGACTCTCAGGGGTAGAAGCCCGAATTCATGACATCCTCTCCAAACTGCCACTTGGCGGTGAAAACCCCCCTTCTACTCAAAACGCAACAAAAATTCCCAACTCACCACAAAGTACCATCAACGTCAAAAATCACTCCCATTAACTTCGGTACGCCCTCCACCATCTTATCAGCACCATCCTTCAACGGCGCGAACCGTCTCGGTTCCTTCGATTTCGGGGTCGTCATTGTGAACGATCTGCAAGTACCTATACTTGTCATTTGAGAGTTCGGTCTTCGGAAGAGGACGGAGGAGGTTGTAACTGAGCCAAGCCTAGGAATTTTGTAGAGACCTTTCATAAGTTCATAGATACTGCGATTGGAGATGTTTGCGACTTTTGACAGCGTGTTGTGATTAAAAGTGGAGTGAATCATGATCTGGCGACTCAACGCTAGTCGCTTTCGTAAGGGGGCTTGATTGAGGAAGCAGCAACCACAAGCCCCTCGCCGCTTGAATTCTCTGCGAAGTTGAATGCCGGTAATGTGAATTTCAAGAACTATAATTCCAAATCCTTGAAGAATGTGTTGCCATATGTTAGTTGCAGTACCTAGAGCGTCCTTATCACTATACAGCATAGTTCAAACCTTGATTTAGAAAATATTTGTATTCCAGGCAAAAAGCAATATCAAGTAAGCGTACATGAAGTCATCGTCTTTCTTGCATTCAAATCAACGCATCCGTCTCCAGTGATAAACCATCTAATACGCCAAACAATAATGCAGGTCATCTCTCTCTACGCCCCTTCTCCCAACCAATATTTTGACCCGTACAAAAGGCCCGAAAGGAAATCGTAATATTAATCACACACAATTATCACTTCTTCTTGCCCTTCGACTTGCTCTTAGGTGCTGGTGCGGGGCTGGAAGCAGTCGACATGACACTGGAGGCTCTCGAGGAAGGAGCGGCGGATGTGGCCTTGCTTCCTGCGCCGGATTTGAGGTTGTCAAGTGCTTTGTTCTGTTGGTCGAATTAGCAGGGAATCGCCTATGGTGGGGGGTTTCGGACATACCTTTACGCCGTTCTTCGACTTCTTTTTCGCTGGTGCCATGCCAAGAACACTATCCTCATCGTTCTCATCATCATCAGGCTCTCTTTTAGCCTTTCCATTAGCTCCATTTGTGCCCTTTGGTGCAGAGGCATCCTCAAATTCTCTCGCAACGGTCGTAAGGAGAGTAGTACATCTTCTGCTGATCTCGATCGGAGTTCGGCTGAGGAAGAACCAGTCGAATCGGAAAAGTGGGCTCTCGCGAATGTCATCACGGATGCGCTCAAAGATTCCCTCACTATCGACACCATATTTGTCCAACAGAACAAGCAAGAAGCGATCTTCCTCCTCAGTATACACCTTCTTGTTGGTCGTAGAGACAGAGTAATTGATCTTCAGTTGCTGCAATGGAACGCGATATTGTTGCATCTTCTTTCGTAGCATCTTGCGCTGATGCTCTATCTTTCGAGTCTTCTCCTCGCCAGCCTCAATCAAGCTGATATACTTATGATAGTCGGCAATCTCGGTGTATCGAGCCCAGAAAACCTTTGCGTAGGCCTTGATCTCCTCGGGAGTCTTGCTGTCGACCTCGTCTGCAATATGATCGTAGTCCTTTCGGCCGTACTTGGCGGAGCCATTGATGAACTGTTGGAAATCCCTACGGTTCCAGTCCGCAAAGCCTTGTTGAGAAAGGCGTTGCTTCTCCTCCTGTTCCTCTTCAGTAAGGGGCGTGGCATTATCAATCTCTTCCTGGTCCAATGCACGCTCGGCCTCACGGTCCGACAAATCCTCATCTGGGCCTTCTGGTAGAGGGACTTTGTAGCCAATTTCCTTGCGATGATAGGCAGTCTCTCGGTCTTGCAAATCTCGAAGCATTGGAGGGAAGAATTGGTAATCATGAACTGTGATTTGCTTAGGTGCTCGAGGAGCCTTGGGTTTCGTGTCCGCAGTTCGACCGCCGGTAGACAAGGCCTGCTTATAGTACTTGTCCATGGAGTATGATTGCTCCTTCCGCTCACGCTTGGCTGGGTTGATCCAGTTCATGCCAATTTCTTTCTTCTTGTTGGTAAAATCTTGACCGTTCCATTCGTAAGCGGATTCGGATGTAAATTTCTGTAGATCGTCGATTCCGAGTTTCTCGTATCGAGCATTCAGCTCAGCTGTTCGCTGTTCACCATGCTTCAAGATCTCATCGATGTCATCATCATTGAGCTCAGTCCCCTTCTCAGCCAAAGCACCAGTTGCACCCTTCGTCTGGAAGACTTTCTCGGCACCATGCTGAATCATGTTGAGCAGTTCGTCCTTGTTAGCAGCAGCCTTAGCCGCGATCTGGGCGCGACCCTGTTGGATGACAAGCTGATCGAGACGAAGCTTCTGAGCGGCACGCTCCAAGACCTTCTCCTCGATGGCGTTTTCAGTGACGAACCTGTACACAACAACTTGCTTTGTCTGACCAATACGATGAGCTCGGTCCATTGCCTGCAAATCGGCCTGCGGATTCCAATCACTGTCGTAGAGCACGACAATATCCGCACTTGTCAAGTTGATACCAAGACCTCCAGCTCGAGTGGTCAAAAGGAAGACAAATTTCTCCGAGTCTGGCTTGTTGTAGTCGTCGATAGCTGAGATACGGTCCTCGTGAGCAGTTCCACCATCGATTCTGCAGTACTTGAAATCTCTGAAGACACAATAATCCTCGAGGATGTCCAACAATCTGCTCATTTGGGAGAAGATCAAAACTCGACTACCTTGCTTCTTCAGACGAATGAGAAGTCTGTCGAGCATAACCATCTTTCCAGCGTTAACGACCAAATGTTCATCGGTGGTATAAGGTGGTCCGGGCTCTGCACCCTCGAACAAGTATGGATGATTGCAGCACTTCCGGAGCTGCATGACAATGTTCAAGAGCCGGGTCTTGGACTCGCGCTTTCCACCGGCACCATTAACTGCATCAATATCCTTTTCCAAAATCTTCTTGTACCACTTGACTTGCATGTCGGACATACCAATGTACAAGTTGACCTCCTTCTTAGGTAACAAGCTCTTCTCGACGTCGCTCTTGACACGACGAAGTAAGAAGGGTCGCAGGACGCGGTGAAGTTGTTGAACGACAGTATCCTGATCCTCTTCTTGGCCTGAGAACCACTGGTCGAAAGCCTCCGCATCACCAAAAACGTCGGGGAGCAAGAAGTTGAGCAGGGCCCAGAGCTCGTGGAGGTTGTTCTGGAGAGGTGTGCCGGTGATCAAGAGACGGTTTCTCGAGTTGAATAAACGAATAACTTGTGCGAGGGAGGACTCTTCGTTCTTGATGCGATGGGCCTTGTACAAGTCAGTCGCCAGTTTTGCTACTTAGGGTAGATGTATTGCTTACCTCGTCAATAATGATGTACTCCCAAGCAAATTTCTTCAAATGCGCCTTCTCACGCAAGATCATCTCATAACTCGTAATGCAGACATCAAACTTCTCGTCAATAAGTCGTTCGTTGATCAATGCGTGGCGCTCGTCCTTCGCTCCTTGGAGAACAAGGACATTGACCTCTGGGGTCCATTTGGCGAACTCTCTCTTCCAGTTGTCAAGTGTAGACTTTGGGACCGTAATCAAATGAGGGCCTGTAATACCCATAATATGTCTCAAGTAGCCAAGGAAAGAAATTGTCTGCAGAGTCTTTCCCAGACCCATTTCATCGGCGAGAATTCCAGAGATACCGTTTTCGTGAAGAGAAATGAGCCAGTTCAAACCCGCAACTTGGTAGTCACGCATTTCACCACCCTTAATAAATCCAGGAGACTCGCGGAAGACGGTTTCAGCAGAGCCACCAGCCTTCTCATCCTTCAAAAGTTCTGCGTCTTCCTCTGCTTCGGTTCGTCGTCGTCTCTCGCTGGCCGCGCCACCCTGTCGACCGCGCGCCTTCTTAGCTGTTTCGGCCTGTGCATTCTGGCGATCAATCTCACGCATGATCTCTTGGATGCGTGGGTTAGGATTTGTCTCGATGAAATGTCGGAATAGGTCTGTCAAGCCAAGGAGGTACCGGAATCTTCGAATCGAATCATCTTCCTGTAATTCGCGAAGGGTTAGCAGGAATTTCTGGGTTATAAACCAAGCTACTCCGATTTTGCTTACCTGTGACTCGCCAAGAACTGCATGCTTCTTGCCAAAGACACTTCGACGGAGTTGAGTGGCCTCTGATCTTCGTTTCCGACCATCTGCGGTAATATGGTCACCGACGACACTGCTCGCGGTGGTGTTGGGATTCGTGTCAGAATCTTCTGTGTAATCCGGGGTCTCATCCACGTCCTAACCAGGGCATGTCAGTCTTCCATAACACCCGTATAGTCCAATATAAACGATTAAAAAAGTAGAGTACGAAGGCTGTTGAAGGCCTTGAGAACAGGAAGTAATAAACGTACCATTGGATCAACTGGAAGTTGTCTAATGTGATCTGAGTTATCTGCCATAGAAGTATCTGTGTCCGCGCCACTTGCGCGTGAAGAACGTGTTGGTGCCATAGGGAAGGCTTCAACCCTTACGGGGGAAACACCTCGTTGAGGGGCCTTGTGGTAGCTCGGAGAATTTCGCGAGTATGTGAGTAACTTTCTCAGTCGCGTTGGTGATGAATGTGCCTCTAGAGATTGAGGTTGTTGATGGTTATTGGGGGAATGGGGAGGTTGTCGTTGATTTTAAAGAGTTTAAGAGAGTAACGCGCTCATGGGCCATGGGGAGGATAACTTTCTGCCCTAGCGCGATTACTTCGGAGTCGGTTGGCCCGTGCGCTCTTGGAAGGCAATATTTCATATTCTATGTGACCCCACATCACAAAACAAATATCACTTTATATCACTTCAGTCGCTCAACAAATTTGAGACAACGAGCACCAACCCGAACCAGGGACTCGGAAGGAACTCCTCTCCTTATTCACCGTCTTTTTATCCAACTATTGTACCTCGCTTTCACTCCTTCATATCAAGTCAGTGACCTGCGAACCTCGACATCCGGAACGTCCTACTATTGTTTACCACAGTATTCACAACCATCTTGCAACAACAACCACAGTCATGGACTCCATGAGGAGCCTCAATACGTCTCTGCCTGGTGCCAGCCCTTCAAAGCAAATCAACGAACCACCCGAGCAGATTCTCTCCGCTTTCAAGGCCGCTGCATTGTCAGTGACCAAACTCTACCAAACCGCCGCAGCAGACCAGGGAAGGGCACGATCAGAGGGTTATCAGGACGCCTTAGACGATCTATTAGCCTTCCTCGATAAAGAGGATATCGGGTTGAGCGACGGGGAAGGGTGGAGGATTCGAAGATGGGCTACGGAACGACTGGATGGCCGAGAATCTCAGAGCATGGAAAGTGAGGATGAGGCCGCGGAGAAGACAGATGGCGGGTCATCACCAGAGATCCATCGATCTCAAAGTGCAACTCGATTGTCTTCCACCGGCAGGGCAGCTACGAGAACTGTGTCTCCTGCACGGGCAGAGTCCTTAGCGCCACCTATGACCAACAATACTCAACCAGCCAGCGACACGGCGAATACGATACCTCCCCAAGGAGTCTTTACATTCCGATCAGCGCAACAATACCCACAAGACTCCGATATGAATCTCTCAGATCTATCGAACGATCCATCCGAGGGTCGTCGTGACCCCTCAACAATCACCATTACGCGCCCTCGCACGAATCAGAGACACAGCAGCCATTCCGCACGACAAACCGCGAGAACGGCAGCTTCATTAGGTCGAGGTGCAGGACAAAAGCGAAAGATTACCATCGGCGATGTCGCCGAATTTTTCGACTTTTCGAACTTTGGGAATGGAAAGGACACTTTTGGTGGTGGTGGCAAGCGAGGAAGATTTGTGTGATCCTTTTCTCTTTGATTACTCTTCGATACCAGCGGGCAAGCCCCGCAAGTTTTGGTCGCCCCATCTGGGTGCATTTGGGAGGAACATCAGCGAATATGGAACGCACTTCACGAACTTTGACGAAGCATTGGAGGAGCTTTTGGGCGGCATTTACATTCTAGAGCGAGGCTCGCTCGGGAGATGGGTGCATTAGAGGCGTTATTCCTTCACGGGGATATGATGTATTAGGGGGAGCATGGTGTCGACTCTGTATTGAGGCCCAATACTATAGGCAATTCGATGATACTTCGCTAAACATTCTATAATCTTGCTAAGTGATATATGCTACCATCCTCTCCTCTCTCTCTGCTTTGTTTCCCTTTCATCTCCTTCATTCTCTCATTTGTCGATAGAGCTAGGCTCGATTGTTTTCTCGGCGTTGCACCGTAATAACGAAGCAAGCACCTCAAGTGTGGTACTTGAGGTGCTAGTCCAAAAATCGAGTTGCACTGAATACATTAGTCAAACTTGCCTCTCTTCTCATCAATATTTCACAAATCGAAAACTTCTCACATTTCACTACACCTAAGCTACTTCAGGCACAACACCCACATAGCTCTCTCCCCTCAAATTTACATCTCAAATCCTTATTCCCTTTCTCCATCCCGCCCCCCTGCCACTCCCACCACCATGCTACCCCTCGCATACTATCAGGCCTCATAGTCGCCCTCGATCCTCTCATTCCCTGCCGCCCTATCATTTGCATCTCCGAAGCATCATCACCCTCCCCTGTCTAGGCTGGTGGTTCGTGAGGGGCAGGATGGAGAGAAAGTAGGGTTGAGGTGCATATAAGCGAAGTCGCGGACTATGATATCCCTTGGAAGAGACGGATGGGGAGATGCGTCAGCGGCTGCCGGCGCAGGTTGTGAGATTGGGAAAGGTTGATCTTGATGAGTTTACTTCCTGGACCGGTAAAGATGTGTTTGAGGAAGGGGAAGGGTTAGGAAAGAAACTTAAGTGCAGCAGTTCCATGAAAGGATTGGAGATGTTTAAATGATTCGGAGCTAATAAACTGAATTATTCATATAATGCATTTGCAAACACACGAGATTAGCACATGCTTTCCAAGATGCTTCGGCATTGGGCTGCTTTTCCTAGACCACGGCCGCAACCGCATGGATCTGCAACTTTATGTGGCTTTTGATACAACTTATACTTGACTGACTATCCAAATATTTTCGTAAAATTGCATCCAAAGAAACTGAACAACAATTCAGGAACTTTCGAATGAATCAACTTTGGGAGAATCACGTGACGACAAAACCACTGAGTCCGGGAAACTTCCGCTAACGTTTTAGGAAATTCTTCATCACATTGACATATCTTGAGCTCCTCCATTCCCACAGACCTCGACGTATTGAGAAACCATTCATTGCGGTCATATCTTGACGAGTCGAATATCAGACTCAACCCGATTTATATTCGAACCACGCCCAACGCTTCATACGAATTACAGCTCGGAAGATATTTGAGAGAGAGAACTTTTTATTTTTATTTTCATGCTCTCAGATAAAGTTCTGGTATGTCAGCTACATTCTTGCTCAATACATTTGCCAATAAATGCCAGATTAGTTCTGGTGTTGTTTTCAGGTCGATCGCGCCTTCATTTTCTGTGGCAGTTCCTTCTTCTGTTCAAAAGTGGCAGAGGCGACGGCCTTCTTCTCCTTCTTCCAGCGAGGTAGGAGCCAACCCGAGCATACTTGGCGAGCCACCAGGTGTTTTCGAGAAGTTGTGCCCCTGACTCGTACAAGTTGGTTCAAAGAATTACCACCCGCGAAATGCTTCCAGATACCGTATTGATTGGAGGATAAAATATCAATCATCCAGTGACCAAGATGGGTTCTTCATATTGCTAAATACTATGCCTGAATCTCCGAATCTATTCACTCAATGGAAGAGTACCTAAGATTCTTCGTCTCCTAAAGGCCCCTTCTTCGTGTATGTGATAGTGAAGGATATGAAGGAATGGTATCTGCAGTTAATTCAATGGAATTCCTCTCGAGCTATACCCATCTTCGTCTTTCCCATGATCCTCTTGCATGCTAGATTCCACATAGTACATACCCAAACTTCAATATCTCGTGGAGCATTCTGTTTTTGCTATTTCTTCGAGCCTGAACTGACATATGTTGTAGAAATCATGTCTTTCGCTGCCAAATTCGACGGCTTGGAGCTGCCTGCATCAGCAGACTTCCACGTGCACCTTCGCGATGGAGCTATGATGAAGGAAGTCGTGCCCACAATTCGTAAGGGAGGCGTTGAGAGAGAAAAAATGTTGCATACGTAATGCCCAACCTTGTCCCTCCCCTCACAACAGGCTCCGCTGTTCTGGCATACAAGCAGCGCCTCCTTGAACAAGATCCTAGCACCAACTACCTTATGACTCTCTATCTTCACGAGAGCATCAGTCCAGCAGTCATCAAAGGAGCAAAAGCCCAAGGCGTTGTTGGAGTAAAGTCATATCCAGCCGGCGTCACAACCAACAGTGATACCGGAGTCATATCATATGAGCCCTTTTACCCAGTATTCGCAGCAATGGAGCAATGTGGAATGGTGCTCAATCTTCAGTGAGTGGTCATTGGAGTAATCCTTTTCCTATCAGTTCGGGTCCCATACCTTAATCAAGCGATACTGACTCCTATTTTCTAGTGGTGAATGCCCTTCGGACCATGCAAAAGATATCACGATCCTCAACGCGGAGTCGACCTTCCTTCCTACACTCAAGAGCCTTCACGCAAAGTTCCCTAAAGTACGTTGACTTTATGCCACCCCCAAATCTCCAGCTTTCTTCTCTCTAAAACCCCATTTTCGACTAGCCAGAACTAAACACTTAATTCTTAGTTAAAAATAGTCCTGGAGCTCTGTACAACAGCAGCAGCCGTAGCAGCAGTCAAAGAATGCGGCCCCAACGTCGTAGGAACCATAACTGTACGTATTCCTTTCCCATTCCCATCCACCCAAACCAATAATCCCAGCACTAACATCCCATCTTCAGGCCCACCACCTCTATCTCACGATCGACGACTGGTCCCAAGATCCCTTCTCCTACTGCAAGCCCGTCGCCAAACTCCCCTCGGACCGCGAAGCCCTCCTCCGTGCCGCCATCTCCGGCCGTCCCAAATTCTTCCTCGGTTCCGACTCCGCGCCCCACGACATCTCTGCCAAAAAGGGGGGGACAGGAAAGACGGCCGCTGGGGTCTTCACACAACCGTATTGCACGCAGCTTGTTATGGGGGCTCTGGAGTTAGGTGTGGAGAGGGGAGTGATTAGGGAGGAAGAGGTTACGAAGGAGGTTTTGGAGGGGTTCTTGGGTGGGCATGGGAGGAAATTTTATGGGATTGATGGGAGTAAGGAGAGGATTGTGCTGAGGAAGGGGAAGGAGGTTATAAAGGAGAGCTTTAAGGGGGAGGGAGTCGAGATTGTGCCGTTCAGGAGGGGGATGAGCACTTGGAGTGTTGAGTGGAAGTGAATGATTCGGAGGGTCAAGGATACATATCCATTTATTGCTCGCAACCTATGCACTTTCACGCTGTTCTCGTTCAGCAGAAGTGTACCACTCAGCAGTTGTATGGAAGACCGCCATTTCTCATGTTTGTTATCTACTTTATAATCGTTCAGTCAGAAGTGAACGACTCACCGGCCATCAAGAAATCACATCCAGTCTTGCATATTATGAACGTTCACTGAAAGGGAGCGATTCAGGACATTAAGGAAAGACGTTCTGTTTATTGCCCGCTATGCTCGCTATGCTCAGAAGACTCAGTAACTCGGTCTAATGCCGCCATGGTCATGCCAACTCCAAAGCAATGCAGACGCCACAGAACATTGCGATGCAGAACAAGGAAAAGAAAATATGTGAGTCTAGAGCACCGTCAATGAGAGAGAATGCAAACCGAAGTCCGCTATCCCAATCACCAGCGTTGAATCAACGATTGTAAAGCAGGACCAAAGCAAATAGCCCCAACGCCCATCAACCATATCCAGAGCCAAGCAACGTTGAAAAGAGCAAATTCCACCAAATCAGTGAATCGTTGAAGAAGAAAAAAAGGAAACAGAATAGAACCATGCGCAAATGAGGCTCACCCAAGATGAACGACCAATGTAATGCACACCCCACAGCACCGATTGAACGATTAGAGCTGCCGAAGAAGCATGTGTGTAACCCGAGGTCACTGCACGCAAGATAGCGGCCGTCAGATGCGAAAAGGAAGGAGGTTCAGCGACGGCGACCAGACCAAGTGATGGTGTCTTCCACGTCATCGTCCTCCATCTTGGTATCCTCCTGTGGCAGCAAAGAGAACGGATTGTTGGACATGGAGGGTTGTCGGTACATGGGAGGCGGAGGGGGGCCGATCGGACCGAAGTTTGGCTGGCCGAATGCAGACGCAGCAGCTGATTTACTGATGTTATCATTGTGATTCACGGACCAAGATAAGAGAGACACTTACGAGGGCTTGAGGAGATTTCACTACCAAGCGACATTCCAGTGCTGTGACCAGAAGAGCCATCAGAACGACGCCACGGGCGGGCAAGGCGTGGTTGAGATGGAGTGGGAGGACTACCCTGCGAGTCAGGACGGATTTGGACGGCGTGGGCTCGCTTGTACCAGGCTGGGAGACCATGGTTGAGACCGAGAGAGAGTTGCGTCGCCTTGTCCATCGGCATCTCGTGTTTGTACTTGCAGCCGAGTTGCGTAAATGCACAGACTCCCTCGTGAATCCACTTGTCACAGTAGATTTTCTGGCGGCGCGGGATCTTGTTGGCAGACGGCGGAGAGGTAGTTGAGTTAACATGATTCTTTGCAACGATCGAGTCGATTTCTCTCTGAGAAATGTCAGTTGCTGGCTGGCTTCAGATTGATACATCGCTGGAGTAGCGCTAGATACGAGGAACGTAAAAGTGATAGAAGTCAAGCTTACCTGAACTTTCTCAATGGGGTCGATGGTAGTGGGCTTCGACCGACGAACCAGGTTCTTGGGAAGAGTACTCTCAAACTGTAGATAGGTCAGTAGCTTTCGTTGCTGTTCACGGTACCTACGAGCGACTTACCTCACGGGAGACGTATTGCTGAGGGCCTTCACGCCGTTCCGGGATGGCCAGCTCTGGAGCAGGCAGTACAATCAGGCCTTCGGGACCCTCAGTGGGTGGAACTTTGATGGAATTAAAAACACCGAGCTGGTCTGCGCGGATCAGACGTGTGTATTCACCGTCCTCTCGACGGATGGCGTAAGCAAAGGCGACTTGGAGCTGGCCTCTGTGTGGCCAAACTGGTCCAGGGGCAATTGCGGCGACAGGAACAGAATCTTCGCGGGGGATGGTATGGAGAGGACTCGAACCTAAGAGATCTGGCTCTCCACCCATGTTGACGTCTCCACTGCCGGGGCTATGACGCCAAGTGCCAGCTGCAGCTGCATTGTTCGGAATACCACTGTTTGGGCGACCAGTAATCCGGTCAAAACGATCTTTGGCCGATTGGAAGGACGACATCTCTTCTGTTTGAGTCGGATTGCCAGTAGAGGGTCTGCTGCTATGAACACCCATTGCAGTTAGTGGAGGATCAATCTCAATGTCCGGATTCTTGGAAGTATCTTGAACGGGAACAGGCGATCTGCCCAAGGAAGACCAAGATAAAGAAGGGAAAGGCTCGGTGGACAACATTTTGCGTTTGCAGAGACAAAGTTATGGTGGTGAAGAAGGATGGAAGTTAAAGAGAGAGAGCACGAACAGATGTATCTATACAGTCTTACGACTGTGAAGAAGGATCTGTTCAAAGAGTGGGTAAGATATTGAGAATAGGAAAGTGTGGATAGGAAAGTACCTTCAATTCTTCCCGCTGTGGAATGTTCTGCAGTTTAAGTATGTTCTATGAGCCTAGTGTGAGCCGTTTGTTGGTAGCAAATAAGGTTGTGTGGGCGCGGTTTCCTGCAGCGTTTGATCCGCCCACGCCACGTGCCAGCTCCAGAAATGCATACAATGGATACAAACTGAAGAAAAAATAGGGGAGACTTACAGTAAATGGTAGCAGACTGGAAAGGGCCCCAATAGTTTGAGGAAATCCAACATCCCCTTTTCAATCTTTTCACTGGAGGAGATGAAATGGCAGGAAGGGACCGCCAATTTTTTTGAATTTTTTTTTGAAAGAACACAGTCAGTGACGTACCCTATTGTGGTTCCAAATTAGAGAGGTTTGAGGTCTAGGGTTTTCAATTTAATCAGTGACTGCAGCCTGATTGCCAATGTTGCTCTTGTAAAGCCGAAAAGTTGGAAAGCAAAATTGGCCAAAGTCAAGCAGCTGAGGTACATACAATCATGGAGAAGGTCGTCAGTATATCTCTAATCTCGAACACCGCCCCTCTTGAAGTATCTGAAGGAGGCTGTGCTGCTTTGTGGAAGTTGAAGTCGAAGTTATTTGGTGTGAGAAGAGGGAAAAGAGTCAAGCTTCCAACTGGTATTCACTAGCGTTGACTCAGACTAGTCTTCCGTATTCACTGCAGTGGAGTGCTTAATGAGTTTCCACAATTGGAAGTGAACGGAGGGTGCCTCATGATAGCTTGGAACTTGCCTGCAAGATGCTTGTCCTGGAATTTCAGCGTAGATGGGAAAGGTTGATTCCAGGAATTGAATGAAATCTCCTCTGGCATGTCCTCAATCCGAAAAATATTTTGAACAATCGAAGCACCCATCACATACAATCATTAAAATCTCAATGAACGTTTGGGTCCGGATAAACTTCCCCCCTTTCATTTCAAGAGCTTAACCCAAACGGGACTCGCTTCCGCAAGTCCGCACTGTGAGCAGAAAGATTGTCGATAAGAGGCCCTTTGTCTCTCTTCCTCGAGTATCAATCCCCCATCTGACTGGCTGCTTTCGCCTATGTGAAGCTCTTTCGAGGAGTCAAGTTGTTTGGGAATGCAGCTCAAAATGGATGGTAAGCTGTAGCAATGCTCCAAAGTATCCCACTAGTTCCTTCCGATGCGCTGTTTTTCTCGAAGTTGTTGGAGAAGCCATGAGAATTCGATTCCAGAGAAACTTTCCGAGCCTCAAGAAACAAGAATAGGTTCCCATCTCGATGATACTCCTTAGGTGTGGTGGGTCCTCTTGTCGGCAAATCAGCTGAGGACAGAATCTCCAGTGAATCCTTCCAAGCTGACCAGATGGTTTCCTTCAGCTAAGAAACTTTCCGGCACATCTCCAGGTCTTCATATGCTGCACCAACGCTTCAAGCAAGATTTTTCTCTACTGTCTCGGGCCTGTCGATCCACCCATTCTGGCTACACCCCGCAGACTGCGGTTTTTGAGGACCAACCTCGACGCAACCATAAGACAATCCATGGTGCCGAGCTTGAAGAACCTCCTGGCAGCGCAGAGTCTGTTCATAGCAATACCAGTATTGCTCCAAGGTATGCCATGTTTGTGACAGGCTCATCGACACAACGCTGACAGTAGTCATCAGTTAAATCGCCTGAAACCTCGAAGGCAATCCTTTTGACCTCCAGTTGGATTGCAGATTCCTTCAAACTTTTCGAAATCAGCACGTCTGGCGCTGCAGCTGTTAGGAGCACAGCAGAGAGCACAACTTCGACACCTCGACAGCAGCTACAAACATGAGTTGAGATTCAACAAATTCCCTCCATATCTGCATCCGAACTCTGATGGGATCAATTGATGCTGGGGCACCAAAAAGAGACCGACACTCGATGGGCGCACTCTTCGTTGAGGTTGTACCTGAGAACACCACCAGGGGTCCCGAAACTCTATAGGGGTATTCAGGGAAGGGTTTCGGGCCTCTTTTGAGTTCTGACGCCAACACTGCACATCAGAGATCTCTAGACTGAGGCGCTTCATGATCTAGGCATAAAAATCAGATAATTCCAGTATCCGCAACAAAGATGAGGAAGAAGTTGACCTTGAGAATGAAAGATGGAAGCCCATCTTAGTCTCAAGTTCTTTCTCATGTCGACCCCCTTGATGTCCTTATCCATGGCGATGGTCAAGTGCCTCCAATTCAATCGCCGAATGAGCGAAGAGATCAGAACTTTTGCTGCCTGTCATGTAACTCCCCTGATAGCTCCTGTGCTTGGCAAGTGCTGAAACTAGCAGCTTCGATTTTGGGAACTCTTATGGCACTACTTTCGGACTGTTCACAGCTGAAGAGCCAATGGCAGGATGCATGTTTGTCCTCTGTTTGGTAACTCCTTCTTTCAACAGCCTGGTGGAGCTTGACAGTATTCGGCAAGGCAAGATGCTTTGATCTGTTAGCTTCCAATTAAAGAATGAATAGAGGTTTTGCTCTGAATTAGGACTCGTATAATATTTCTGCTATATGAAGCATGCCTGCTCGCATGGGGCGTTTCGCTGATGTTGAATCGAGAGAGCAGTGAGCTGCCAAGATGAATCTTTCTCCAAGATATTCGAACACACGTAACAGTGGCTGGTATGAATGGAAGGTGTCAGTCGCAGGTTGCTCATACCATGTCAGCTGCTGTGTAGCCTTCGATGTGTGCATGACCCACAAGAATATGAAGTGCCTCTTTCCGAGGCTGTTCCAAGGAGCAACGCACCCGCTAGTCCTTGTTTGGTAAGTACAAGCGAAAATAGGGGTGCGAGAGGCATTTGAGAAGTTTGATAGTTGAAGTTGTAAGCCTTTAGAGGATGAAGGAGGTTGTGTGTGAGGTCGCTAACGCTTGTCGAGTGATCGAATGAAGTCATGTGCGACGACACATCGTTTCAGCATCTTTTCCAATTGCTCCTTTCACGCCACTCACGTGTCAATTCTCGTGATCTGCCCCACATTACTTAACCACTCATTCCTTTGTAGGTATCACTGCAGGGCTTCATCAAGCTCATATTTCTGTATATATGTTCGACATGGCGAGGCAGTCGATGTGATAATGTATTTGTGATGTTCGTTAATGTTCTTCGGCAGGCTGCAGCCAATGGAATTCGGATGGACGCATGTCTGTTCTCCAGGCGTAGAATGTGTAAGTAAGTCTGTAATGAGATGAGTATTAGACTGGTTAAGAGCGTGTATATGAGAGTTTCCAACCTTTGATGCTGCTGCGTATCAGCTGATGATGTCGATGTGCAACAGCGATGAGTTGCCACTGTACACTGTAAGTCACCAATCAGGTCTCCATGAAGAGAGCCGATCGCCTTCAGAAGGAGCCAGTAAGACTGGCGGACTGGCGCAGTGATTGGGAGCCAACTATCTCCGGAGACATCTGGTCAATGAAGGACCTCCTGAGAAGTTCTTCTTCCATGATCTCGTGTTCGGATGTGACTTCTCTTTCTGGAAAGTCTGTGCAGCGATCTGACCCGCAGGGAAATGAGACATCATCTGCAACATCTCTTCATTATGATTTCGGCCTCATTGATTGTGAATAGAGTGAAGCAAACTACTTTGTCGATGGAAACGGGGTTTCTGGGTGTTTGGTGGTAAGTGATTGATGGTTGATGAGAGGATTGGTGAAGGGAGCGGCCATTTTCTTGGCTAGCTGCCGCTTAAAGTTGGAGAGACGCTCACTCAACCCTGTGTCCCTTTAGTAAGTTAAGGTAGGAAAGGGGGCTCTTCTATGAGTTGTATCGTTGTTACCTGCATCAGTGGGAAAGCGTTTTAACTCTGGGTTATTCCCCCCACAGTCATGTTGTCAGAGACTGCTTCTGACTTTCCAAAAGGGCCTCTAGGCGAAGGAGCCATGGCCAGTCCATGCTGATGATAATATGGGGTCCTGATGGAGAAGTGCAGATTCCAGATGAATTACGCGAATGGCACAGAAATTGTCAATCACTCAATCTCATCGAGTACTGACATGAATTTTCGGCTCTGAACCAAACACCTCACAGGTCCCAACCTCAAGTTTATGCGGTGTTTGATTTAGGAGAGGAGTGAAATAAGTCCAGACCTTCAGATCCGGTATTGCAATTGTAATACCGCAGTTTACCTCGCTTTGTATAACGGGATCTGTGAATTCGCCTTGCACGAGTGCGAATCCTCGGGCTTACTCTCAATGGAAGTTAGATAGTCGTCGCTAAGGCGTTAAGAACATCGACTAAGAATCGACTGGAAAATACTTCCGGCTCGCGACTTCCTTCCTCTATAACCTTCCCTCTGCATCCTTATCACCTGCTAAGAGCGAGCAGTAAGCTGCACATCTCAAATATTGTGATGAGAGCAGGCTCAAAGCTCACGTCAGCCCTAGTCGAAATAGGTGACTAACCTTTATAAGGTTGAAACAATTTTACTTTTATACTCCTTCATTTGCAACCCTTTTGCCCAAAGGCAATCATTATATTAATGGCACAATCTCGGTCCTAGCATAACCTCAACCTAATCTGGGACAGAATGCCTTTCAAAACATATACGTACAAAACATTCGGAGCCGGTCAGAATATCCTCGCAGATGTACACTATGGCGACAACGCCCAGGCAAAGAGGCAGGCAATAGGTGTGGTTAGCCTCCTTCCACCTCAGCACGAAATACTCATGCAAAAATAAAAATCTAGCTGTTGCCATACATGCTGGCGGTTTTGTGTTGGGGAAGCGGGATACAATTGCCCCGCACTGGATCAAAGAGCTTACCGACAGAGACTTTATCGTCGTCACAATCGACTACCGACTTTGTCCGCAAGTCTCTCTGTACGATGGCCCGATCCGAGACTCGCGGGATGCTTATCACTGGTGTCGTAACCGCCTCCCAGATATTTTGAAAAGCGACATTGGCGTCGACGCGGATGGAAGTCGAATAGTTGCACTTGGTTGGTCTGCAGGGGGCCATCTCTCCATGATGTTGGGGCTAGAAGAAGAGAAGCCTCGTGCGATACTTAACGGTTACGGGCCGCTCTTCTTCCGAGATCCCTCTTACCGCAAGCCGCCCCAGAACATTATGCCAATGCTTCCGGAGGGCCCATTAAACTTCAATAAAGACTTTATGGACAAAGTTTACGATGAACCGGTGCTCACGTTCACCGATTCAGTCGTGATTAATGCCTCGGGAAAGCCAGAAATCGACTTTTCACAGCCTCGAAACGCATGGAGTTTTGGACACATCAGTCATGGGACCTGGATTAAGGCTGTGGGTATCGAAGGACACGAAGACCTGGTTGATCCTGCGTTGTATCTCGACAAGAACTTTCCTCCGACCTTTTTCTTGTGGGGAGAAAAAGATGAGCTCGTGGATGTGAGGCTGGCGAAGGATGCGTACGAGAAGCTGAGGGTATGCGGCGTGGATGCAGAGCTTGCGGTTGCCGAGGGGATGGGCCATGCCTTTGGAGCCAGTTTGGTGGAAGGGACAGAGGGATATGAAAAATTTGTAGTTAGGCCGATTAAGTTTTTAGAAAGGCATGTGGACGACGCGTGATTGAAGAGGGTGCTCACCTTTCCGAACAGAAACAGATTTTCTTCATGTCAGGATTGGCGTGTGATAATCTGCTGCTATCACGACAGGCATTCAATTTCTCGGAGGCCATCAAGTCTTTTCTTCAACCCTGACTCATTCAAGAGGCAGACAATACGTCTACACTTGTACCTCATTGGGGATATGCTAGTAAAGTTCTGCCATGTACCATCGATGCCAGCTCCTGCGAGTACCTCGTTGCAGTCTACAGGATGCACGATCTTCATTGGGTGACAGGATGGGGTGAAGTAGACGGAGAAAATCGAAATTCCAACATGCTTTCATTATGATTATTGATTCATAAAATAAGACGATCGCTGAATCTATCTCAGTGCTTCTCTTGAACAATCTCACAGATGGAATTCTGCACTCGCACTGAACGGAAAGCTTCTCTTTGGGTCTGCAAAAGCAAAGAAATCATGTATATATTGGTTTGCGTGGCGACTCTTGTGAGAACGAATCTAAGCTAAGGCACATCATCTATCGGTATCCTATCTCCTCCAACGCCACGCCGAGATGAGCACGAAGGCCGCAGAGAAGCCACCCAACGAAGCAAATACCCGCCAATGCCTGTGAATGTATGTGAGGCAAAGAAAACCCTCCGAATGAAAAGAAACTAAGTTCAGCTAATGCACATGTAGTCGAACACAATCGTATTTTCTGAAGTCATTCCAATCCCGCCTTACGAGCCTTTCTTTGAGTACTCAGATCCGCCAGTCGCATCCTCAAAATCTGATAATAGTTCTTATCAAATGGTGTTTGTTGTGGTCTGGGTGGTAAAGTATCAAGCATCATGCGAGTCTGGGCCTCCGTGCCATCAAACGGGCAAGCAGGCGAGACTCCTATATGGAAGTAGTTGCAACTCCTGCACTGAGTTGCCGTCCTTGGGGGAATGCTCGAGCTCAGACCATTTCTTCCTTTCTGTCTGCTTCCGTTGGCTTGCTGAACGACGGCACCTGCGGTATGGACTCTGCTGGCTGCTCGTTGCGGGGCTTGAGGGACTTGAGGTGTATGTCTGCCTTCATGTCCATATCCGCCTTCATTGCGTCCGTATCCATTCTGAGGAACTTGCGGTGCAGCACTACGTTCTTGGCCATATCTGCCTTCATCATGTCCGTATCTATTTTCATGCTGAATTCTACCATATCCCGTGTACGCAGCCGCTCCTCGAGATGCTTGCGGAACTGGCGTGGGGAAGGGGGGGTAGAAGGAGCCGTTCGCGAGTTGTTGGTGTTGCTGCTGGACGACACGGGAGAAAGATGTTGGGGCTTCATTGTATGAGCTACTGTATCTACCTCGAGGCTGCTGTCCTGTTGTTGAATGCGGCCGATATTGCTGGGAATATTGAGGTGGAAGGATAGGCGGGGCTGGGGCTGGGTTGAAGTGGGGGCGGGTTTCTGCTTGTTCTGCGCAGATATTGTGTTAGCTGCTTGCCGACTACTTGCTTGAGATGATCCGCGATCGTTGGCGGCGTTCGGAATCTTTGATGGAAATGAAGAGCGTCGATCAGAACTATCTAACGGCGTCTTGGCTGGTGTATTTTGAGAGGTGAGGCCACCTGTTGCAGGTCCAGCCTGCGCCATGCGTCGCCCATTTGGCATTGCAGGGAGGCTACCGAGTTGTGCCGGCTGCAGTTTGCCAGAAACAGTTGCATTCTTTGCAGTTGGTTGAGTCTTAGGCTGCTTTGCAGGGAGGCCAATTTGTGCCTGCTGCATTTTGCCCGAGATGCTTGCATTCAACTGTGCAGGAGTTTCGGCTTGTGCATTGTTAGAAGCATTTGGCGTTGCAGGCTGGCCACTGATTTGTGCCGGCTGCATCTTGCCAGCGCTCGTTACGTTCTTGGATATTGGTTGTTTCGTGGCAGGAGTGTCAAGTTGCTTCGGCGCAGTACCCATCATAGGCTGAGCTTTGCTGCTAATCACTGCCTTCTTCGTCATGCTCTTGGACTTCTGGACGCCTTGCTGCACCTTGGCAGAGTTTGCGGGGAAGTTGAGGATAATTGTAGGTCTACTTGATGTTTTGCCAGACGTTGCTGGGTTTGGGGGAGTTGGGAGAGATTTGACAAAAGTTTTGCCCTTCGTACCTTGACTCGTGAATCTGCTTCTGGAGCGTCCTTCTTGCTGCCGTTGTTGCAGCTCGAGAATATCGACTTCTTCCGGCACACCACCCTCAGACTCATCGTCTCCATCAGTATCTTCACCGCCGGCGAAGTCTATGTCGCTTCCGGAGTCGTCGTGTGCGCGTCGTTTCCTACCCTGTTTCTGCGGAGTGGGATCGTCATCGATGAGATCTTCACTGGGAGCAGGAGTGCCTTTGCGGTAGTCAACGTTTGTTCTCGCACGCTTACCACGTCCCAACGTCTCTATATTCTTGGCCTTTTCGGCTGCTGCTTCTGCCTCGCGTTCTTCCAGGATCTTGTTCCACGTTGAAACGTCCGGGGCAGCAGATTCAGAGTCCGTGTCGCCAACATCTTCAGTGAGAGCGCCCTCATCATTAGCCCAGACGCGAGCAAATGAGAACTGAGACTCGGCGGTCTTGTCTTCGTTCGTATCGGTGTTCTCGACTTGGGTTCGATCCAAAAGCTTGTCTACGGAAGCGGAATCGTAATGAATATCTTTGCTGTTGTCGTCCTTGAACAAGGCTGCGGTACCATGCTTGAGAATTGATTCCAGATCCAATCCTGCATCGTCCTCGACATCCATGCTTTCGATCAGAGCATGATCTAGGGCCATCTTCTTTCGACCAATTTGGACGATCTTTTCTTCAGCGCTGTCTTTGGTCATTAATTGGAACACGAGAACCTTATTCTTCTGTCCAATACGATGAGCCCGTGAAAGAGCTTGGATATCTTGATGGGGCTTGACAGAACGTTAGCGAAAAGTCCTATGAATGGGGGGTATAAGAGAAGATCACGTTGAAGTCGGGATCCTACGCCTTGGTTAGCTCAAGCTTCTGCAAGATAGAGTGAGTTCCTCACCATGATAATAACAGTGTCGGCAGTCGCTAAATTGATACCAACGCCACCAGCACGAGTCGAAAGCAAGAACGCGAACGACTCCGAATCGGGAGCATTGAACGCATCGATACGTCTCTGCTTTTCCAATGAACTGATCTTGCCATCTAGACGTTGATAGGGAAGATCGAGATGGTTGAGAAAATCTTCGATCAAGTCTAGTTGCTCTAGAAATTGGCTGAATAGCAAAACTCGATGTCCTCGTTCTCGTAGCTTTGGAAGCATAATTTCTAAAAGCTGGAATTTTGATGATGCGTCAATCAAATTGCGATTCAAAGCTACTTCGTCCAAAGACTTGTCTTCGATAGCTGAGCTGTACAGGAAGGGATGGCATAGACACTTTCGCAGCTGCATGAGTATGTTGTTCAGGTTGCCTCTGTCTTTTGGTCGAAGAACTTCCTTAGTCTGAAGAAAGATCGATTTGATGAGATCTGGGCTCTTCTTCAAGATTGATTTGTAGAGCTTCTTCTGAACTACGCTCATCGTGACTGGAAGAATTACCTGAGCCATAGGCGGCAGGAACTTCAAGGCTTGCAGTTTGGTTCTCCTACAGATGATCAGTCATTAGCCCATAACAAGCTCTGGGTTTCACGTAAACATACCGCAAGAAATATGGCCGGATCAAATTATGCAGCTTGTGCAGATTCTCCTCAGTCAGCTCTTGATATTCTTCATCTAGCTCCGCAGCGTTCATCTTCGAGTCCACGAACTGCAGAAGATTGAACAGCTCTCGTTTGTTATTCTGAAGAGGGGTTCCTGAAAAGCATTGGTCAGGACATTCAGATCCAAATGGAGGAAATGCCTCACCTGTGAGTAAAGCTTGAAATGGTATTCTCAAAGATTTCAAAGTGGTATAAAGTTGGTTTTTGTCATTCTTGAGGCGTTGGCCTTCATCAACGATCAAACCAGCCCACTTGATACGCTTGAAGAACGTTGTGTCGCTGACTGGAGCTTCGTACGATGTAACGACGACATGAGCTCTCATGTCATTGGGACCTTCCGGGAAGAGCTCATATTTCATTGCCGTATCGCGAGCTTCCTTTCCGCCGTAGTACGCAACAACGCGGAGATCTGGTGCCCACTTCTTGATTTCCCGACGCCAATTTGGGCAAGTAGAGTTAGGAGTAACTACAAGGAATGGCCAACACTACTACCGTTAGCCATATAACAAATTATGGGAGGGCATGCATACCTTGGGCTTGTCTGTAACAAGAGCAGCAATGAAAGCAATGACCTGGATAGTCTTTCCGAGACCCATTTCATCAGCGAGGATAACATTCTTCTTTTCATGAAAATTGTAAAGGAGCCAATTCATTCCATCTTTCTGATAATCCATAATCTTTCCTCCGACAAGAGCTAATGGCTGTTTGGCTTCTTCCTTGAATTTTAGGCCACGAAATTCGTTAATGCGGTTCTTTATGACTGCGGCGGGCTCTTGCTTGAAGTATTTTCCAGCCAGATATTCATTGTAGGCGGCAACAAAATCGCTCCAACGATCAGTATCGTCAGCAGACGGAGGTTCTTCCCAGACTGCCTCGTCATAACCAAGTCCTAGAAACTTAACCAAGACCTGGTCGACATCAGTGATATGCTTCTTATCGAGTTTTTCTGAGCGAGGAGAATATCCATCATATCTGACATCAAAGATGATCTCCATACGCAAATATTCCTCTCGAATAGCCTCTTCAGATGTCCACTTTGGAAGATAGTTGGCTCCTTCATCTCGGTTGAAGAATGCCTTGCGCATGATGGCAGCTGTTACACCCCAGACCCAACCGCCAGGCATCCAGGTACATTTGAAGTATGATTTTTCTGCCCATTTGATCAGGTATTCTCTCTCATCCTCGCGGAACTTCTCAACAGTTTGGCCTGGTTCGTACGATTCCCGATTTGCTGGTCTCCATGCGACTAAGGCTTGTACCTTGCCAGGAGCCTCTTGACAGTCCTTGCATTGCCATTGAGAGTATTCATTGAGTCGAGCATCGCGAAGTTCTTGCAAATCGTCAGGAGTCTCAGAGTCATCAGAAAGGAGGGGAAGATGTTCGAAATGCCATGCTCGTCGGCAAGTCTTGCATCGGAAGAGGACGTTGTCGGCGTTGTTGATCAGGTTGTTCGGCACTTTTGTGATTGGATCATCGCCGCCGTTCTCCTCTCGAAGCTTCTCCTCCTGCTTTGACGTCTTCTTTGGCGAGAATGCAGCACATGATAGACCGGGTTTTTTGCACTCTTGGCAAGTATCTAATTGTGGAGCTGATGGATCCTTCTTCGCAGCGATGCCAATACAACGTCGACATTGCATGACGAAATTCTCGTGACCGACCTTGGTGACAATAGGCTCTCTACCACTGCGGTAACCAAGGCATACCTTGTGTATTGAGCTAGAGCAACCTTGGCAGTGAATCAGTGGACTGGTGCCTTTGTTCGAGTTACTTCCGACTCCGCCACAGACATCGCACTCTTGAGAATGGAAGAGGTGGAATGGGGACTGCTTGGAGACTGGCTGGTAGACTTCTCTGATGCTGATGACTTTTGGAGCCTGGCTAACTTCAGCTACGTCGGCAAACATCTCTTCATCCATGTCTCGTTCCTTCATGCTCTTCACAACTCGGTCACGACCAGACTTGCGGGTTGGCTCCGGGCGCTCTGGTGAAGAATCGATTTGGACATCGCGACGAGGTCGTCCTCGCTTGCCCTTGGAAGCAGATCTGCCTTGGCGATTCTTTGCTGATTGTGATTTCTTCTTCGACTGATAGAATACAATTTCCGAGCCATCACTCTCGACTTGGCTGTCGGCGAGTTCGTCGGCTTCGTCATCTTCGTCGGCTTTTCGGGTCAATTTGAGGAGAGGCTTCGAAGAGTTCATAGAACGAGTCAGACGCGTCGAAGTACGATTACTCGACCGCATGCCAGCCTTTCTCGGAGGATCCGATCCGGGTTCAGAGTCGTCTTCATCATGGGCGGCACGTGATGATGGACGGCTGCTGCTCAGTCTGAGAGACTTTCGACTCTTCTCGAGGCGTCTCTTCTTCACAATGGATTGATCCTCAGACATATCATCAGAGCTGATACGCGCAGTAGTTGAGTTGACGAAACCAGGCTGCTTGGTCCTTGTTCGAGTACGCTTGCCAGTGGAAGACGACACGTCTAGCTCTGCACTAGAGCGATCGACTTGGGAGTGGGAGTCTGCCATCGAATTGGCGGATTGGACGTCTTCGTCACCGTTGGTGTAGAAGTCTAAGGCGTTGCGACCGTTACGAAGTTTGATGAGGTCGTCAAAGGATACCTGTGGTGATAAAGTCAACATGGTTCAAGAAATGTTGCATTAGTAAAAGAAAACTGACAAGGTAATTGGCGTGAGAGTTGCGATCACGGTCAACATGAATTGCAGAAGGGAAGTGACCTCTCCAAGACTATTGTCACAGTGGTGATGCAAAGTCTCGAAGGCGACACTGTGAGTAGACGTTCGCTGAAGATAGAAGTCTTCTTGACTATTGAGACATTGGTGATGCAGTGTATCGAAAGTTGTCGCGCTGAATTTGACTGCTGTGAATGAATGGCTGATGTTGAAAAAGTGTTTTGTTTGCAAATACAAAATGTGAAGAGGCGTTGATGGGACAGAGAGGTAGTCGATGTAGGCAGAACAGGAAGAGGATGAGGAAACTGAAGACCAACAGAACTAAGCGAGGGGTACGGCGCTAGCCTTGAATGGTGAGATGATCAACAGTGAATCTGCTTTATGCTCTGACCACACCCTCAATTGAAAGTGACAAAGTTCAGTGGTAGAACTTCGGTCTCCTAAAGGGCTAGGCAATGGAGAAATCGATCGAAGCTCAGTAGCCTCAATGCTCCATGCTAATTTTTGCACCCAACTTGGGACTCCTTAAAACAGAGAATTTGCTGCTTTAATCCAGCAGAAGTCTGTACGCAATTAAAATAATTGGGAGAAGAATTTCGAATGAGCTGTCCCGCGCGACTACTATGGCCAACGCAACTTGGCTTGTGATGAATTTGGAGTTTCAATGACTCGCCGACGCACTCCCTCTCCAGCTTCGAGTGCAGCAGGCCAACGACTACTTCAAACTAATGCCTTTCGAAACATAAAACTTGCAAACTCAAATACGAGGCAAAAAGGAAGTTCAACACTCACATCTTCTCTCTTCCCATCTTCATACTCGATTCTGTACCAGACCTTCCCTCCCGGCTTGTCGACTTCCGCTAACACTACGTCCACAGTTTTATCCCCAACAAAAGGTTGATATTCCCAAGGTCGTGAAGGGCCTTGTACCATCACCGCGATTCTCTTCTCCTCCGAGGTAGAGGTCCTTGCCCGCGGCTGTTCATCTCGCGGAGCTTGTGGTGACCCTCGAAACCTATGTGACAGAGCTGATCCAGGCAGTGAGCGCTCCTTGTTATTCCCCTTCTTTTCCGGCGTCTGTATGAGGTCCACAATATCTGATGAGTCGTCGGAATCGGAGATATGATCGATCGAAGCCATCTTGGCTTTCCGGTTCGGAGGGCTGATGTTTCGGGAGGGAAAAGATCCCTTTTCAATTCTGTCAGCATCGCTCTTGAGGAGGCTGTGGAGCCCTTACTTCTCAGCTCAGACGATACTGTCAAGCCAGACAGAGTTTATTATCATGGTGTTGTGCTAAGCTGACGACGTTCTGGAGGTTTCTGGAAACGCGCAACTGGGGAAATTACGCGTTTTTGCCGGCGAATTGATACTGTTCGCTCCTTTGAGTAGTGTGGAAGCAATATATTCTTTGTTGGTAGCAGCAGGGCGATGGTGAATGTTGATGTTGATGGAGATGATTCTTTGAAATTCGCGTAAAGTTGATTACATGCGAAAAGCTAAAACCATTATATTCACGCTAGTTATATTTATGAAGGGATTTCACATAAACTCCACAGATACTTCAGATTTGATTTAGTCTTCAAATTTACAAAGTCAACTGCATCAAATGAACTCCCTGACCAAGCATTATCAGAATATCTTGGTAGAATCGCGACGAGGGAACAGACGCGCAGCAAGACTGGGGAAAATCGCGGGGTGTGATCATAGCTCAACTTTGAGTAAATTGATGTGCTCACGGTTGGTGCGCCTTTATCCAACTTGATTTTGGCTCTACCTTTATCCTTCATCGTCTATAAAACGTAAAGTCTTAAAATGCCCATCAACTGGTCTTGCAAAGGTTTTCAATATTGACCTTCAAGTAGTGTTCAGTCTTTTCTTGCGAGATTCTGGCCGAAGCAAAAGTCATCTCTGCACTAGTGTGCGGCCGCTCCCGCTCAATCCTGTTCAAAGAGAAAATAGGGTCGCGTTTCTTTGCATTGTGAACGAAAGCTTCGTGCCATCTTTTCCAAAAGGTGCAATGAACAACATTGTCCTGTCACGACGCATCCGAAACCCAGGGACAGGTTCTATTATACTTCCTCTATTGTATCCTGCTCTTCGCACATCCAGAGCTGCTTCGTTGAATTCAGCAATCCACCACGGAATTCGTCGGTCGAAAGGAGTTGGTTTCAGGGGAAAGGAGAGATCTCGAAGTCAAGATGCTGGTCAAAGTTATGGAGGAAGGAATAGACCTAGTCGGTGGTCTACAGAGCCATCCAGAGGCTCGGGTTCTCGACCACAGATGAGAATTGTGGGATCGGACGATAAACCGGCCTCCTTTACTCTAGGAAATCGAAACAGAATACAGGATTCTCCGAGTAGTTTTGGAAAGAAGACGTTTAGCAAGGAGAGAAAACCTGCGGTAGGAGAATCGCGAGGGAAGGGGCGTGATACACGCTCTCTCGGCAGGCCAACTGCACGACCACCTAGAGATTCTGATCAATCCTCCTTTCCAAGAAGAGACACCAAGGATTACAAGCGAGAGAGACCATCGCAAGAGTCTAGATCTTATGAACGACCCTCGAATCAAAAGGAAATATATCCTTCACTATCTAGCATGAAAATGGCGTACGATTCACCATCTCGAGCATCATATAGCGAAGAAAAGGGCCCATCCAATGAGAAGTCGACGAGGCAGTATGTATCACAAGAGAGGAGCTTCAGGTCGGAGAATAATGGGAAATCGACAAGGCGGTATGGGTCGCAAGAGAGGAAGTTTAGATCAGAGGATACTGGGAAGCCGGCAATGCAGTATGGGTCACAAGAAAGGAGCTCAAGGTCGGACGACAACGGGCCTTCGTCACGATTCGGGTCTGCGAATAACAAGCACGATGACGATTTCCTAAGTCAGTCACGGATAGACACCCGAATACCTGTCTCCATACCGTACACGACTCCTGCGTCTGAGTTTCTCTACGGGACTTCCGTCGTTGAAGCAGCATTAAGTTCTCGGAAGGTGCCTCGAAGGAAACACTACAAACTTTACATCTACAACGGAGAGAATCGGGGGGCCAGTAGTGTGGAACGGGATACTGGTTTCGAACGCTTAGCAAAGAAGAATGGTGTCGCGGTCGTGCGAGTTTCTGGCGATTGGTTACGTGTTATGGATAAGATGAGCGGAGGACGACCGCACAATGGCTACATCCTTGAAGCCTCTCCCCTGCCACGCAAACCCATCACGAGTCTTGGGGAATTCACCACCACAGAGGGTCAATTTGGATTCAAAGTCTCTCTGGATCATCAATCCCGCGAGGAAGCTGCGATTAACGGGACTGATGATTTCATCAAGTATTCCAGTAATGTTCCAGGGCGAAAGCCACTGGTCCTACTCCTGGACAGCATTGTCGACCCTGGAAACCTTGGCGGCATCATTCGGACTGCTTCATTTCTTGGTGTCACTGCTATTGCCGTCTCTACACGGAATAGTGCTTCCTTCACCTCCGTGGTGCTCAAAGCTTCTGCAGGTGCCTCCGAGAATGTGGCGCTATTCTCAGTTAACAAGCCTGCTGGCTTCTTGGTTGATAGCAAAGCAGCAGGGTGGAAAGTCTATGCCGCTGTGGCGCCATCAAGCAGGAAGGATCCAGAGATTCCAGAGTCAATAACTACGGATCAGTTGGAAGACCCCTTATCCAAGGATCCTTGCATTCTCATGTTGGGAGGTGAAGGCGAAGGGCTTCGATGGAATCTCCGGAGCAAAGCCGATGTTGACCTCTCGATTCGAGGAAGTGGTCAAAGGCACAATGTGGATAGCTTGAATGTGAGCGTAGCCGCTGGCATTCTTATCAAATCATTTCAGAAAGGGGTCCTTAATGCGATGGCCTTGAAGGAACGCTGATTTGGTAAATTTGACTCACAAAGGTGCTTGCTGCTTTGAGACAGACTTTGACTAGCTACAGCATCCATCGAGCAAGGGAAGATGATTGATTGCGAGGACAAGTGAGAATGCCGGACACGGTGTTCGGACAGCGAGGGATATCACAGTTTGGCATTTAAATCATAGCAGGAGAGGAATCCGAATTCAACTGGAATTGATGTTTTACTAGTCGAAAAAGCGGAATTCTGTGAGTGAACTCAGCCGAACGTGCATTAGATGAAAGCGAAAGACTTCTGCGAATGTGTCCCCTCTTTTGCCGTCAAAACGAACCATACGAAATCACATTCTCACTCGGCAGAGTGTCAGTATCGTCGTTTCACAAATAAAATAAAGTAGCAAAACAACGTAGATTATAGGGATACCGTACAACTGCTCGTGAATCTACTTCTCGTTGAACACGTGCATCCATCGAAAACTATAATTGCAACTGCCAACGTCATGGCGCAATCCATCGCAAGTGCCAAATTTGCTGGGAGAGACAACCCTATCAAAGAGTACTCACTGGAGATCAATCGGCTTACAAGCAACAGACCTGAGCAAACATATGCCAATCGAACCATTAGCAAACTCCCGCAGGCAGATCTTCCCGACATGAAGTCGAAACCACCAAAGAGCAACGTGTATAAAGCCATATTCAGCAGATCACTCATCCCATTCAGCCTCATCAACTTCTTGCTCCTCGTCTTCTCCTCCCTCAGACCACTCCCTAGAATATCCTCAAATGCCTCATCATCGTTCTTGTCATAATCATCTGCTATCCCGCCAGTTATATCCGTAGTGTCAAGTGGATTCATGTCATCTAGGAAGTGGCCATTGAGCTCTTCCAAAATGCTACTCTGAAAGTCGTCCATCAGCAGCACAATCTGCTCATCCGTGAAATTATGTTTGGCATAATTCCATACGGCAGACTCAATTAGAATGTTGTTCTGAGCCGCGTCACGATCGTCAATCAAGTAGGTCGCTGCGTAACCCAATTTGTTCGCATTTGCTGATCTTTATAACATGTAAGCCAGATATCAGTGAGGCTTAAGGTCAGAACTTACTATGCTTCAGAAGCCCCCCCGTGACGAGAAAAACCATGGGTACTTCGACTTCAAGCGACTTAAACTCTGTGCACACATCGAGATTTCCCATAATTTTGAATCATTCGTAATGCTGTGGCCACTCCTGAAAACTCCTGACGCGTTCGCATCGTCGCTTTCGCCCCGTTTTGCAGACTGCCCTTTCCAATGGCGTAATAGGATTCTTCTACCACAGCACCACCATCAAGCTTGCACTACTGTCGAAACTTATAAACGACTCTCCTCCGAGCCTAAGAATTGAACAGGAATGCTAAGAAGTCATCGTCAGCCCTATGGCTGCCGTGGCGGGCAGATTCATGCAATCTCGCCACGCCGGTCGGTACCTCCAATCAAAGAAACCAACGATCCTGGTTAGTGCGAAACAACTCCGCACGTCTCATATAATAATTACAATGAGATTTAACTTATGTAATGAGCTACTAAGCTTGTGACTCTCAAGGCCTGTGGCTAATGCGATCTAACTTATCCTGGCGGTGGCTAATTTTCCCTGCGTGCAGAAACAAAGGCACTACTTGGCTGTGTCTTCAAT
>NXFV01002038.1:0-110458 GCA_002803225.1 Gamarada debralockiae | reverse complement strand
AAAAAAAAAAAAAAAAAAAAAAAAAAAAAAAAAAAAAAAAAAAAAAAAATTAAAAAAAAAAAATAAAAAAAAAGAGAAAAAAAGAAAAAGTATTATGAACAAGACCAACCCTGAGCCGAAACGACATCGAAAGTATAGCTCTCGGACCCCCCATTCTCCCATCTAGCCCAAAGGCAACCTGCGTTCATGATAACACCAGGATACCTTGATTTAGCAGTGGTTTCCAGCGAGCTCGAGCCATGGTGGGATAATGGGCTCAAGAGCAAAGATCCAATATTCTTCCCTCTCTGATTGAGGGAGGGTTGTGACTTTTCATAGAGTAAAGCACACAGGGTGCAACCATCTCTGGCATGGTCTGAGAGCTCAAGCTCGTTGTAGTGCTTGAAACCCGGCCAAGATGCCAGCTTCCGCAAATTCTCGACTGTCGCAAAGATAGAACTACATTTCTCGCAAAGTTGTCCATTACATCCACTAGATGATCCCAAGGCTCGTCGCTTACGCTTGCGGTCCATTTGTAACCAAAGAACACGATGATGTACGGTTTATAAGGCGCCTAAAGGGTAAGCTCTAGCTGAGCTAAGATGGTGGTATGCGAAAATGAGATATTTTCTTTCAGCAGAAGTAACAGAATACAAATCTAGACAAAGAACGAAAAGTCGAGAGAGGTTCGGTGTCAGTGTAATGAGGTTGTGCTGCCAGGAAAGCTACGTGGCGACATTCTGTGGCCGAACGAAATAAATAGCCCTGTAGTATGCCTACAGTGGAGCGGTGACATTTAAATTGGAGCTGGAAATAATGCCACGATAAGTTATCAGCCTCGTTGTGTTGACTTACGTTGTCTTTTCTGAGATGGAGAGACAGAAGATGGGCAAGGCAGATCACCAAGGAGATTTTTTCCAATTCTAGGCGCCAGGATACGGCCCCACTCTTCTCTAGGAACAAGAAACATTGCTTATAAAAGGTTTTAACCCTAACGAGAACCCTATGTAGCAAGGTAATAAAATTAGAGAAATTAACAGAAATAAACAATAGTTAAATTCTAAGCAGAATTGTGACAGTTCAACAAAAAGGGGTCTCGCGTTAGGAGAGACTTTGCTGAAGGCACTGTATTCTACGAGAATTCTAAGCTAAAGAGAGGCTCACCATCCACAGCCAATTGTTCAGTCACGCGAACCGATGCAAATGCGAAAAAGTAAATCCCTACCGAACTCTGCAAACTCAACTTGAAAGTTTACACGTTCAGCCTCTAGAATGATTCAACTGATGGCAATCTGGTGGAACACTGCGTTCGAGTGCAAACTATCCACGTGCGCTGCCTCTTTGAGTTTAGCGTATCCGCTTCCGGTATGGCGCCTCGTTTGCCTAAGCCGCTGCTTTTGACGATGTCTACCCTCCCGTCCACATCAACTTTCTCCAACACCTTGAATTTTGCTCGTACGCGGTGCCTGTCCTAATTGGACATCAGTTCCACTGCATCGCCTTGGCCTCGGCCTCTATGTGTGAGAGAAAAAAAAAAAAAAAATTTACATCACGCATCAAAATGCTGGTCCAGGTTAGAATCTCAGTCCACGCCGCTCGCATGAGACGAACTTAAAAATTCGACATTGGCCATGCGAAGCGAATGCACTCACTAGTAGGTATCAAGAAGAGATGATAAAAGGACGAGTGATTAGCAAACTTACCACCCCCGCTTTATCTCAAATTTTCGCATGGTTTTCCTTTTAGATCTATTCGCGTACTCGGAGCTTTACCCCTGTTTCGTAGCAGTGCCAAGTGTTTTATGTCTTTCTCCACTGCAAGCATGAGATACACGAGGTATCAGATTAAGCTTACTGGGCTCATTCAAAGAAAGATTTATCCTTATGGATAACGGCTATGCTCTGATGCTCCTATGATTCACCTCTCCGGCGATGTTGATGAAAAGGCTGGAACGCAGTGTGCCCTTCGTGGTCCTATTACTTATCATCTTCATATTCACAGCTTTTACATTTTATGAGTGGAACGCAATCGCTTCGGAGCCAAATGATCAGATTATGCCTCTGCATTACGACCTTTCGACAACCATATCCAGTGGTGACTCTGGGACAATTGAGGCAGATGTGGACCCAGAAGTGTATCGCGAGGTGTACTCCATCTCGACAGCCGATAAAAAGTACTTCCTGATCGATTTCGTCGACCAGAAATCTATGAATCCCAATATCGTACCTCATCCATTCCTGAAGGATACTTGGGTGATTATTGCCCAACGGCATGAAATCGCTGCTCAAGACCCTAGGTATTTTGCAGAGATAGCCTGCAATGCGGTCTTCCAAAATGGCACGCTTAGATGCGTAAACAGCTCAGTCATCCTACCCATCGCAGCAACGTCTGGCAACAAATGTAGAGGAGATCTGGCTTTTTTCAGCCTAAGCCATGGGCCTCATGATGCACGGGTCTTTTACGGACCGAAAGCACCATATACGATTTACGGATCAAATTCGATGTTCACTTGCTTCGGGCAGGTAGTGCAGGATTTCAGATCACTGATGGATTGGGGGAATGCCACTTTTCCTCAGACTGGGTTTGAGAAGGCAACAGAACTTCAGAGGCCTCCTCCTTACGGAGCCATCGAGAAGAATTGGTTTCTGTTTTGGGACCAAGATGGTCAGATCTATGCTCACTACGATATCACACCAAAACGTGTTTTTGCAAAATTGGAAATTGATGGCTCGGTCGGAGAAGACCTTGCACCTCAAGCTGCTCGCCACGATGATAAATGCATGGCAAAGTATATGCCTCAAGTTGGTCCTCATCTGGAATCAATTCATCAAGCGACGAACTCTCTATCAATCACACTCTGCCAGCGATCCGAACCGTCTTGCGAACCAAACGATCTCAACACGTTCATTCTCACCATTTTCCAATTCAAGAGCTATCACTCCTTTCACAGCGTTTATGAGCCATATGCCATGCTTTTTGAGCAGAAAGCACCATTCAAAATTCATGGTATTTCTACGAAGCCGATTTGGATCCACGGGCGGGGGAAGCATAGTGAAAGGAAGAATCGGAATCCTCTCGTCAAAGAAGGAATTGAGGACGTGAATACATGGAATCAAACAGAGATGTTCTACGTCACGTCCCTGAGTTGGAAACTCTCTTCGCAGAAGTACCATGGATATATGGACGACGTGGTTTTTCTTGCTTTCGGAATAGAAGATTCCCAGAGCGCTGGGATTGATGTGATAGTTGGCGACCTATTGATGGATATTGGTCTTTGTTTCAACTCATGAACTATGTATCATACAAAGAAGCTTGCTCAGGAAGATATCTCCCGTTCTAATGATTGAATATGTTCCAAGGGTCGCTACCCTCGAGGTCATTGCGTGTACATATGATGTTTCCTAATAACTTATTCCTCCAGCTACCTTAGCACTGCTGTGCTTTCTACTGGGCACGGAACCCAAAACCGACGGGACGATCCTGCATAGAGTACAAGATTAGGCCGCGACGCGATTCAGGCAGAAAACTTAAAAACAATCACAGCCACGAGATTTAGCGTCGCCCGCTTTAGGCTAGCCTCTACACGTGTACTCGTCAGTGTTTTATTCCTCGCAAGGGGAGGCTTAGTGAAACACAGACGATTAAGCGTTGTCCCACATGGAAGCGTGAAACGGGATTCACGTGACATCGAAACGTAACCGCATACAACGACATCTCGACATCCAGAATCCATACGCTATATGCAGACTTCCAAATAGCTCCCCCCACCGTTACACGGCTCTAAGATTCCCAAATTCTACTTTCGGGCTCTCAATCCGCTCTCAGGATACAGTCCGGACCTAGAACACTCACGCTTCGAGGACCTCAACCCAAGTTACAACGGAGTTGAGGCTTTGTAGAGCAAACGTCCTACATTTGATGTCATACCATTGAACGTTTAAGCCAGGAGCTGTGCAGTATGTCTTCCACCAATGCTCGTTTAAGCATCGACAAGGAACCCGCGGGACAAGAGGAGTCTCTCGACCTTGAAGCCATGATCCGAACCGATCATAGCCTCATATCCACACCTATCTTCGATGCTCCTTTACGCTTCTTTCTCGGACAAATAGAGGAGTCGTCAGCGATACATAAATTCATTGGCTACCCCTCCCCGAGTTCACTCAAACTAAGGCCAACATCATGGTTAGACGGAGTTCGAGGAGCAGCCGCCCTAGGAGTTTATATCTTCCATGCGATGGGCTGTTGGGCACCCCTTGTCGCTGCCTGGCATTCAGACGAAGACCAAAACCACATTCTCCAGATGCCCGTTCTGCGAACATTCGTTGTCTCCGGAGGAGCCGCAGTGTCACTCTTCTTCGCTCTCTCCGGATATGTACTCACCCACAAGTCTCTTTGCTGGATGCGAGAAGGCTCGACGCATCAAGTATATCCGGCCGTCGCCTCCTCCATGTTCCGCCGTGGATTTAGATTGTATCTCCCACCGATCCTCCTGACCTTCTGCGAAATGCTGGCAACGCGCTGTGGCTTTATGCCACCCTTAAATTTCTCCTTCGCTCCTGAACCAAGTCATTCCGCTCAGTTCCTGGATTGGCTTAAGGAAACTAATCGTTTTGTCAATCCTGTTCATAATTCCCAACGCGCGCTACAGGGATTTGTTACTCATCCCAAATATGATGCTGTGGTGTGGACCATCCCACTAGAATTCTATGGCTCGCTCGTGTGTTACACCTTGTTGTTTATATTGGTGCGGGTCCCAAGCAATGGAGTGAGGATGGGGTTGGTTGCCATATTTTCTGGCTCTTGTATGGGTATGGGAAGCTGGAACATATTTTGTTTTTCGGCCGGTATGTTGATAGCGGACTTCAACTTAAGCCAAGAAGAAAACGACACCATTACACCATCCAGGCCATCAAGGTACGGAATGATATGGACTGCCGTATTCGCGACGGCATTTTACATGGCAGGATTCCCAACCCTTGGAGTTGCGGAAGCAAAGCTCAAGCCCATGCCTGGGTTTGAGACCCTCCGATCACTCACGCCGATGAGCTTGAACATGGAAGACCACTCCCGCTTCTGGTGGTCGATTTCCGGAGTATCGTTACTCCTCTCCGTATCACAACTTCCCCGACTCAAAGGTCACTTTGAGAACAATTTCTACCAATACCTCGGGAAGATCTCTTTTTCGCTCTACTTGGTACACGAATTCTGCATCATGCTCTTCGGCCTAAGCCTCCAAGCACTCCTGATGCGTCTCGCTAATCTGGAGCCGCACGCAAACACTTTCGTGTATTGGTTGGTCTGTGGGATCTGGTATCTCCTGTTTACCGTACCGGTTTTCGCCTTGGCAGCGCAGGTTGAGAGATGGGTCGATGTGCCTAGTGTTAGGTTTGCTAGGTGGTTAGAAGGGAAGTGTTTAAAATTTTGCAGAAGCCTACACTAAACGAAAGAAAATCGTCATTTGGATTTCCGAATTAGGATTTGCTCACTGATCTTTGTATTTAACTGAACTTTAATGGCCCTGTTCTGGTGCTCTATGTGAGCTTCAGTTTTCCTTCCTTAGATTTCTAGAGATATTTAAATACTATATGCTTACCTTCTAATTAATATATAACTGATGGAAAGGTTTTTTTTTTTTTCAAGATTTGTGAGATACTTAGACTGACTGACTTGTGAGACTCCTAGACAGAGTGAAGTCCTAGGGGTCTCTACTGCTAGTCCCAGGTATCCTCTAATTCCTAGACGAACACTGGAGGTAAGCATAACAGCATCCTGCTTGACTCAAAGCATAACCAAGGCAATACTCTAGCTTCCCCCAATTCCCTCCCCTCTCTTACACCTCACAACCCTCCTACACCTATAACCTTCTCTCTGCTCTTACACAGCCCTTCCCACAAGTGCGACTTTCCTCCAGACCCAACCTTCATCTACATATACGGTTAGTATATGTGTCGTATCAGCAATGAATATATATTTATCGTGTGTTTATGCCGCGAAACTAGACAAGTAATTTTTGTATGCGATATGTGTGTCGGCCCTCGTGTATGTGTTCGGTTTCGAAATCGGGTTAAAACTCTATACTGCTATCCTAGAGGCTCTGTCAAACTATCGTGCCAGGCCATAATTCACTAAACGGCCTCAGTCGTAGTCTCGCTCCTAACACAAGTAGTCGTTTCAATCGAAGGGTGATTCTGTGCGCTTGTTGTAGGGTTGCTGGCGTCTATTCTAGAGTTGCAATCGCAGCTCCGCCCTCAGTCTCAAGCTCAGCTCTCTAGAAGCACAAATGCTACTAAAGACTCATAGGGAACACCTCGTACAAGTACTTAAAAGGAGAACAATTAGGGTACCCTCCTCCGTTCTCCTTAGGACGTTCCCCTATTAAATAATTAGTAACATATTAAATAATTAGTAACATATTAAATAATTAGTAATATATTAAATAAAACTTATAATAATATTACTAAGTTTTATTATATTATTATAAGTAGATTTAAATTATTGTACTTAGTTATTTTAATAAGTAAAGCTCAGTTTAGCTTTATATAATTATAGATATAAATTTAGATTTTTATAATCTAGGTTGGGATGATCATTGTATAAAACAATGACTAAACCGCTAAACTGGGCGACCATCGCACCTGAACACAGCCTTTAGCTGTAAAGTATAGCAAGAACCTATTGAGTGTAGTCCCATAAATTTCTCACAGTCACGCCTTTTATCCAGTTACCACGAGTGCTGTCGGTCTTCACTTTGAACCCAACTCCCTTCTTTTGCCCAGGCAGCAGCCAGAACCCGTTTTTCTCAAAATTAATATCACGCCGGCTAGATGATCCAGCAATGTCCAAGAAGCAACGCCCTCCTCAGCCATGACCACGGACTTCTCCGTTGAGTTGCCATAAGTCATGCTCAACTTTGGATCCGCCATCTTCTGGTTTGCGAGTGGTACGGTATGGAACCAAATCTCATGCCTATACGTCTGCCCTCCTGAGTCCGAACTCAGACCTCAAGCTCAAACTTAGCCATCGCGCTCGAAAGGTTGAATCCCAAGCTGTTGGTATTCATATCAAATACCTTGGTCGCACTGATCGCCCCAACATACAAACAACTACTCGTCGAACTCAAGGCCTTTCCTTTCCAATTAAGCCATGTGATATTCGCCGTTCCTTTGACCAGACTCCACAGATCCGAAGCAGTCCAAACCTGTAGGTCACCTGTTGTATAGTTATACTGCGGCGAAACAATCACAGACTCGTAAACATCGTTGATAGTATAATGTAACACCTTCCATCGTCCATCATATCCGAGACCCGCTCAGGACGTCGCCTGCCAAATATCGTTGAGCATCTAGTACAACGCACCCATACTACGCTCCGGACTCACACTTCCGATCCGATAAAAAGTGATTTGGCTTTGGAAGAATTCGGCTTGGAAGGCTTGTGTGGTGTAGATCCAGCTTGTGAAGTTCGCGATTGATGAGTTCTTTTTGGGAGGAACAGTGTAATACATTTCAGCTGTAATGGTCATCAGCGCCATGCCGCCAACGGATGAAATTTTTGGTTGCTATAATCTGCTGTGAGTAGCGTGGAGGTATCCGTTACATACTGATAGTTGTAGAGGAGAACGGTGGAGGAGTTGAGATACAGATCTGATGGAGGGACGACTTGTTGCCAGGTTTGGAGCGATGGCATGGAGTGAAGCCAAATTCCGGGGCGAAACGACCGATGGGGTAGGCGGATGTGTTGAATGCTTGGGAGGCGTTGTAGTGGTAGTAATCTGCGTTTCCGGAGATGGTCCCAGGTTTTATGTTGGAAGTATCGCTCGACGATCGGCGTTGGAGAGAAGAACCTGAGGCTGAGGTACCCGTTTGTGATGTTACTGGGTGAGTAGCTTAAGGAGCGGATCTTGTCGAAGACTGCTTTGAGAAGAACGTCGAGGAAGAGAGTCTCGTATTGAGCTTTGACGAGGTCGTAGAGGGTGCGGCGACTTGGTCAATGAGCTGCAAGCCGAGCTCAATTTCGTTGTTGCCAACCCAAACTGCCATCGAGGGATGGTGATTGGCCTGACGAACTTGGTATTCAGCTTCGGCTCGGACATTGGCGAGGAATGCTGAATCGATTGGGGAGAGAGCATCCGAGAATTCTGTCGAAATTTAGACATGTCGTTTAATTCATTCAGGATCTTGAAGATCAACTTACGGAAGTCAGCCCAAATCATGAAACCCATCTCATCCGCTAGATCGTATGCCAGATCTGGCAGATAAAATCCGCCTCCCACACTCGAAGCATGTTTTAGTTCTGTCCTGGGCTAGTGCGTCTTCTCACAACATATCCGAAATGCTCACACTATCCACAGCTGATTTAAACAGCATTTGCATCCGTTCTTCTGTTACTCGAGGCCAGAACGCATCAGGCGGAAGAACGTTGCTTCCCTTGCAATAGGTCTTGTGACTGTTGATTTCAAAGTTCCATTTGATCCCAGGAGCGACGCCAGGAGCAATTTCAGAATCCGATATGGGAGTTTAGTCAAGAACCACCGGTCGGAAACCTGTTCTCTTATCCACGCTGGCAATGGTGGTGTTCTGGGGATCCTTGATTTAGTTATTCATGTTGTGGAGCGTTTGATCGTCATAACCCGCAGGCCACCACGATTCGACTTGCTCGATCACTAACATATTTCCAGTGATTCTTCCAGATGTGTCATTTCCTGTAATTGTGACGTCTGAGAATCGCTGGTTTGAGATGGTTGAATGTCCATTGCAGATATTTGCAGCTGTACCGATGTGCCACTAGGAAGCTGATCAATATAATCAACGCTAACGTTGACCACCCAGGACTGCGTCTATCTGGCGGGAGGTTATTCATATGCCCCAGCCAATAAATGGCTGCCATAGAGTTTTGGTCATAGACCTCGCTCTTTGGCAATTTGTACCGTCCACACACAGATTCCGAATTCCGGCGGGGCTAAAAGCCAGCACCTAGTCCCAGCCGAAATCGCATTGTTGTTTGCGAATGCATTGAACGTCTGGGAACTCGTAGTTGATACCAATGCAGTGTGGCACGACCCACTCCGAGCGTCGTTGACAGCGGCAACAGTTGCGGGCTCAGACTCAATATCAAGACCGGAAGAACCGTTGCAGCTCTGAACTGCTGAAGTGATGTCGAAAGTGTATTGCCGGAATTGATTGGCTGTTGTACTGACGGTCTGGCCGCAGAATCGACTCGCCGCAAAGCTATCGAGGCCATCGAATACCAAGGATGTCGAGAGTGACTTGCCGGTGCTTCTACGATGGACTAGTTGATATGCATTCATTCGTCGATTCTTGCATTTGACTTACAGTCACGCCGGGGGGGGGGGCCAAATTTACCTCATTCAGACCCATGGCCGGCGACAGCTAATGAGCTCCAATTCAACCATGAGACGACTTGACAGAACTCACCATAGTATAGATTCCCAATAACATGAGCACGTTCTAAATCCAGATGCACAGAGTCTGGGACTACCGCAGGAGCGGATATATTTTTAGAGGGGTTCTTCAAAGTCCAACCAGGGCCGTCCAAAGTCAACACGGATGGAAGGGCTCCCACAACTGGCAGCAGAGTCAGAAAATAAACGTTATTGCTCCTAGAAACATGATAACTGAAGCACAACCTCGAGGCAGGGGTTGCATGTATGGGGAAGGACGCCATTTTTTCCTGTGGTGAAGACACGCCACAGCCTACCAATTCCGTACAAGACTTGACAGCCAGCCTTGCGCCCTTGACTCATTAAAGAAAATTTTTGCGAGATCAAAGAAACAAGACCCCGTCACCAGCCCAGTAGGCATCGCGCTTCATGTGCGAACAATTTTTACTCAAAGTGGGCATTTTGCCGAAGCGAGCTGACGGCGAGGCTGTCCTTGGCCTGACCGATAGTCACTTGATCCGGACTGATTTGAAGACAAGTTTACTGTAACGTTCTTGAAAAAAGGATCTTGAGATGAATGGTTTGGTTAAATTGAGTAGCATAGATCGACATTCGTCTCGTATCAGCTCGTACCGAGCACGAACTCGTTCCGGGAACGACAACAGGGCCCGAAATGCTGCATCATTGGCAGTGACGACTGAAAGATGGATGCATATTGCGAAGAAGCAAGGTTCTTACAAGAATTGTACCCCGCTCCCCCATACCCCGCCTCGAACTTGAAGGAGGGAAGTGTGCAGGAGCAGCCGTTCAAAGCCTTGTGGCGTTGAAGTTACGAACAATGCAAACCGACCGACAGGGGACAGTTTCTCAGCTCGCACACCGTACCAGGAGCCTCGGTCATGGCGAGGGGCTCCACCAATGTGAGAGCCAGTGTTGTATCGCTAGAAACAAGGCTTAGAGCAGTCATCTTAGGGCGAGAGAAGAAGAAAAGAACAAGAGGGTGTCGGAACGAAGAAAGTTGCTTCTACAGCGGACGAAAAGCGCGCCGAAAACATTGCTGAAAACAACTTAATGCAGAAAGTTGAACTAAAGAACAAAGTATGATCAATGGGGGTTATATTTAAAATACGAAATACACTTATCACGCGTTGGTCTTTCGATTATCAATCTATGCATCTTCGATATTAAAAAAGAAATGTTAGTGATGGCACAACTTCAATTCAACGCCACTGCGCTAGGAGATTAACCTGTAACTTTAGCGAGTTCCCCCTAATTTCTCGCACCAGCGTTGCCGAATGAGATCTACATTACCTATTCTTGACTTCGAGATCGACCCCACAGCTTTTTATACTCTCAGATGGTGTCATTTCAACGATTGTGGAGGAGATAGTCTTAATTCCACGGGACGAAGGCAATATAGAGACTTGTCCATCACTTGCAACTCGTTCAGTGTGGCGCCGCATCCGTATTCATGACCGACAGGGTTATCTCAGAGATTTTAAATGGCATGGCATCTATTGTTGCGTCTATCCGTATGAATTTTTCTTCTGAACCTTATCAGCTCGCATTTTGTGACCCTCTCTCTACCCTTCATGCCTCGGTCTTGGTGGGGTAGCAACTCACTTTCGCAGACGTGGCAAGATGGAAATAATATATATATAGGTTTCGTGGCTGGTCGATTACCAGCATCTCAATCTTCATGTTCGAACTTCCCAGCTCCTCTCGTACAACGTGATTTTTCTCAAGTGAGCCAGCTTTGTTGCTTTTGCACTATTGAGTCCTGCTGCCTCTCTTCCTCAACCAAGTCAACCTATTTCGAGGAAGAATGGGAGTCATTGGCTCGGATTTCCAGCGTCGAAAACTTGTTTACCTTGTTGATCTGCCTTTCCTATATCTTCAATAAGAAGCTGACGAAAGAAAGTGCAGCCACTTATGACGCAACCAGCCAGCCATATCCGTAAGTCATTCCCATGCCCGCACTTTAACAGACAAGACTTTCTCACCAAACTCAGGGGCTTTCACTCATCCAATGGACCAAACGGGGTTAACATAATTACAACAACTTTCAACCAAAGTGTAATACACAGTATTAACTTCGCCTTTCCTGGAGCAACAACAGATGGCTAGAGACAGCCTTCTCATCATGCCTCCAACCATCAAGACACAGGTCGAGATTGGGTTTCTGCCAGTACGGCGAACCCTTTTCGCCCTAGGAAGAAACACTCGGACAGCAGACTCTTCGTACTCCTTGCATTTCCCGAGAATGACATTCTATATTCGTTTGCTGGGAACAAGACGCTCACCATTCCCATTTCAAAGATCTTCGATGACTATTCAAATCTCGTAAATGAGGTTTGCATGCCCCATCCATTCACATCTCTCTCTAACAGCTAAGCAATTGTACAAGATCGGTGCTTGCAACTTCCTCCTCAACAACCTCCCGATGTCAGCAACCACCCCTCGTCTTAAACAACGGCGTAATAGCGAGGCAAGATGTATTTCAGGACGCCAAAGTCTGGAACGAATATGTAGCGAATTTGACTTCCACTACTCAGTCAAAATATCCCGATGTTACTTGAGAAGGAGCGGCATATTCATCGAACGGACGCGTGACCTGATCACTGCCGCCTACATGGGGAGTTAGTGTCATTCTAGAACGAGAACGTTTCAATTACCAAGAGTTGGGAGGGTACTATGCATATGAAATTGGGTGGGGTGGATGGTCTGGAAGAGGGAAGAGATCAGGAAGCACGAACGCTGCTCCAGCTGCGCAAAGCTCACCACGTACTTGGGAATTGCAATCTCGAAGATCAACTTATTACATTATTTTCGAGTAATATATAAATCTCTCTGTATCATATAAGCATACCTAGCACGGCCATCACAACACCACCTACAACACCGAGGCCACTCCCCAAACTATCCACCGCTGCCGTCGAGGTTGAAGAGGAAGATGTTGTCGCCTCCCTCGAGGCACCATTGAGGCCACTAACTGCGGTCGTAGTTTTTTGTTCCTCGCTCGTCTACCTGAACTCTAGGGCGTTGACTGGCTGAATGACGAAATTTGGGGAGACAGCGGAAGGGGCAGCTGATGTCGAAGCAACGCGGCAGCAGCGGTGATTTTGCGCCAGAGATTCTCTGTCGCGGACGTTGGATATGAATCAATGAACGTAGGATACGCTTTTTGTAAATTTTCGCCGACGGTAACGGTAGTGCGGGAGACTGCTAAATACGGCTCGTATGTGGATGCGTATCTGTAATTTGTCAGTCTCGGGTTTGGGATCAAGGAAGAATCTCGACTTACATTGAAGTGGCGTGTACGAAAGTTTGCGTGACGACCTTGCTCGTATAGACGGGAAACGTGGTCATCGTGGTAGTGACTGAAGGATATACTGGCGCTGTATCCAACACGTGGTGCTGAAATCACGTTCCATCGTGAAGGTGTAGTAGCCCGTCAGTATGAAGGAAGCCATAGCAGGGACAGGGTCACCGGGGATGACTCTGCAAGTGAATTTTGGCCCATCAGCTTCCACATCGTAGCAAAGGTCATTCAAAGCAGTCCAATACTGATCTAATTCCTTCTCACTACAGCTGTTGTTGTCCTCGCATAACCACCACCCATACCCAACGCCGGTGTCGTGGCCCCCGAGATCATTCTCCAGTGAGTAGGAGGTGCATGCGCATATTGGATCCATCGTCCCGTCGACGGCCACGTAACCAGCATAGTCGACGGCTTCAGAGAAACATGATTGCTAGAAGGACGCGAGCCAAGAAAACATCATTTGGGGAGGAAATACGCACTGCACACTCCGGAATCGCACTCAGCAGCCCCGAACACAAGGAGGCCAAGAAAACGATGCATTTTGCGAAAGTCGAGAACTCTACGATAAAGACTTTGGTGACTCTGAGAGTCCTAGTGAAGGAAGAAATTGAAAACTTGACTGAAAGATGGGTTAAGGGAGGAAAGGAAGACAGAAAGAGACATCATGAAAGAACTTTTTAGAATTATGTTCCAAAATTCTGTATCCCTCAGGCCAAGAGCCCTGTGATCACCAACATGGAGAAACATGTTTAAGTTTGACATTGGAGATTCGTTGGTCAGTCACACGATATGTACTTGCACGCTTTCAGGCCCGGTACTGGTGGAATTCGTGTAGCTAATTGACCATTGGATGCTCGAGGTGTTCCCCCCCCGGGCGGGGCCCCAAAAAAACCCCCCCATCACGAATTGGTGCAGCGACGGGAGCTCCTCGCCTTCATGATTAACACCCATGACTAAGGTAAGCCAGTCGTAAACTACAATAAACACACACCCCCAAGATTCTGCCACGACACGACGCGAAAATAGTGTTGCAGCCAATAATAAACACCTTTTAGTACTTTATGCCTTGAGTTGCTCCGCGAAACTTGTCGACCTTGATATTTCCACCGAAGAAAGTTTCTTTGCAAAAGAAGTTGCAAGAGGCAATCAATATCGTTGTCATGATGAGTGTTCGCCCACGAAACATGTCAATGAACCCGAAATAAGTTGTATAAGAACGATGATGGGGAAAATTCCACTGTGTCTACATTTGGAAGCATCGAGCCCGCGCCGTTACACGTTGTTAGTCCAGCGACTGATGACAAATGACAGTCAAGTGACTTTACTATGGGGACTGCTCAGACAATTTTATTAGTTTGGCTGTGGGCAAGACAGTCATGAAGATATCGCAGAGTGCATCTTCTCGCACGGAGGGGATGTCCACCAAAATTCTGAGGCATCCAAAGTTTCAAACGTCAATTGATTTATATATCAGACCCTCGCCAGTCGCCACATTCTTGAAGAACTCCAGATCGGGCGAGAATATGAGTTCGTCAACCCAGCCAATTATCCGGATATTGACCAAGGCAATGGCAAAATGCGTAATGGACGAAAGGAATGATCTGGGCCAAAACATCAGGCCGATCGTATTGCGGGGTGCATACTGCTTTAGATTCACGAGAAGTGTTCTCGTACCTGAACCATATTCGGCAATATGCATTTATCCGCATTTCAGCCTCGACTTTAATTCTCACTACCGAGTGCCTCAAGCATCCTAGCACTCCACGCGACTGGAAAACCCAGGTTTCATATGACACCTAGTAATGCGGGGTGGCAAAACCCCGCATTCCGTGAACTGACCTGATTCGACATTATCCTCTTTATCCACTACAATGCCTTGCGTAAGGTTTTCTTTATGAGCGGATGATCTAAACATTGAATTTTGTTTGGTCAATCTGCTATAGGCGTTCTATGAATTATATTATTTTGAGCTCTGTACCAGATTTCAAGTGCCACCCGGCAATAAATTCGTTTCACGAGCACTGACAACCTACCACCACTGTTCACTGAATATCTTGATCTGATATTGGACAATAAGTAGAATAAGTTTCTGAGCTTCTCTGTCGGCTATTATCTTCTTGCGGCTAAATCAACCTCTCCTTGAAGGGTGTAGCCTTACTAATTGTGGTAGGATTTCTGTGGAGGTGACGAAGTCAAAGGAAATCTCCTTTCCTCCTTTCTCCTATAGATAGGGGTTGAAGGACCAGACAATTCTTTTTTTCTGTTTTTCTTGTAGGTTGCATTCTTCACATCATTCTACTTCTTTGGACATTTATGATACTCACTGGACGCATCTTGACCATTCAACATCCAAGTGTGCTCTCTTCACATCAAAATGTTGTTGACATCCGCTATTCTTCTTCTTCTCGAGCAGGCTTTTGCCTCGCCAATCGAGCAGCTTGAGAAGCGACAATGCCCACCTATTCATGTCTTCGGTGCTCGCGAGACAACGGCCCCTGCAGGTTATGGGTCTTCAGGCACAGTCGTCAACTTGATTCTCGCCGCTCATTCGGGAGCGACTTCCGAGGCTATCAACTACCCAGCTTGCGGTGGACAGGCATCATGTGGCGATGTCAGCTATGCCAGCTCTGTCATACAGGGTGTTCAAGCTGTCGCCAGTGCGGTGAACTCTTTCAATAGCGAGTGCCCCAGCACTCTTCTTGTCCTCGTCGGATACTCCCAGGTAAGCAATCCATTTTCATCCCATCCTATTCACGTGATAAGTGCCATGAACTGATAATTATATAGGGTGGTCAAATCATGGACGACGCATTCTGCGGTGGTGGCGACAGCAATGAAGGCCTTTCAAGCACTGCGATCCCAATCCAAGCTTCGGCGGTCAACATGATCAAGGCCGCTATCTTCATGGGCGACCCACGTTATATTTACGGTCTCTCATACGATGTCGGCACCTGCACCGCACAAGGAGTAAGTCCTGCGCAGACCTTCCTTCAAATTTCTCATGAGCTTGACCTAATGGGACAATTTAGTTCGCTCCCCGCCCAGCAGGATTCTCATGCCCATCTGCCAGCAAGATCAAGTCTTACTGTGATGCCTCCGATCCATACTGCTGCAACGGAAATAACGCGGCTACTCATCAAGGTTATGGAACCGAATATGGCCAAGCTGCTCTTACCTTCGTGAATGCCCAATTGGCGGCAGCTGGAACTTCAACTGGATCTGGTAGCGGAACTACGACTACGACTGCTGGAGGATCGACGACTACCGGCAGCGGAACCGTTGCGAAGTATGTATACCTTTTTAAGTCCTGTTTTCACCTTGAGTCATCGATGTCTGAGTAAAATCACATTACTGACTGAAAATGACAGGTGGGGACAATGCGGAGGTATCGGATACTCCGGCTCCACTACATGTGCTTCAGGATCAACTTGCACGTACTCCAACGCTTGGTACTCTCAATGTCTCTGAAGGCCACTCTTCTTTAGGGATTGTGAGCTTTTCCAGCAATCATATACTGACGGATAGGATTCAAGAGGTCTTCTCTAAATATGTACTTAGGTCCATATGACTTTCTCTTCTCGTAAATTCCTTTTACGCCCATATTCATTCTTCTCACTCCAAATGCACCTTTTCACATCCCTTAGTTCAAACCTGCCTCCTTTCTGAAAGAGTTACATCCCCCGATTCAACCAACCTCCCTAGCAACTTCTCATCCTCAACCACATATTCATACTCCAATCTCCCCGAATAAATGGATTGCATCCCTCTTCCTCTGCCCGACAAGCTTTTGGCACTAAGCCCGCCACTCACTCCGAAGAAATCCATCTCTACAGCCATATAATCTGGCGGATTGTTTGCCAAGAGTCCCGTCCAGAATCCGTAGCCATCTGGATTGAAGCTCGTTAGCCAAACAGAAGATTTTGCAAAGACTGCACAGGTTTGGCCTAGTTAGCAGTGGTCTGGGATTGGAGAGGAAGAATACTTACGTAACGAGTCGTATCTTTCGTCGGATACATTACGCGCACAGCTGCAGGATCTGTGCCAAAGGTCTAAGCATGGAGGTCTGCGAGGGACTTCGCGATCTCGCCATGGCGGTTTACCCATTGCGTTCAGCCGTTGATCGTATGAAGTGGCATCCCGGGGTTGCGTATATGGCTGGATGTATAATACGGGGTTTGGAGAAGCGAAACTGGTCCGTGCAGTTCTCAAGTATTTCGAGAATGCCCAGTACTTAGAATATTGCTTAAAAAAATCTGCAAGACGATTTTGATAATCTCGCATTTAATGTAGGTTAGAAATGTTGATACATCTTGGTTCTGGTAGTACAAGGGCATCAGGACACCTTGTCTCATTCCCGATGGGGCGTAGCTTGGTTATTATATGGCATGTGGCGTGACAATAATATCTTCAGCTCTGAGTATTCAACATTTGCTTTTCTATGCATCACTGACTTTTGGCTCAATACATCCAGACCTTCATAGAAGCGTGTGGAGGCAGAAAACTGCTTCGTTGGGAATGAGATTTCGTATCACGCGACGAATATCGCAGCAACCCATGGTGCCAGAGACCCCACGTGGCATGAACTTCAAGCTTGATCGACTCCAAGAATACTACACTTTTGTTCGTAATTGGTCGTTGCGTCGAAGTCAGCACAGCAAGACAACAGCGTTGAACACGTGATCCGAATACTTGCGAAATCTTCGTAATGAGTCTCCACACGCTAGAAAGAGCACGACATAACTATAACACTCGCTGCATTTCCATCCTTGTCATATGCCTTTCACAACTGATAAACCTTGACGGAGTTAATCAGCCAGTAAGCCGGGGCAAACGCGCCCGGATTGGCTCCAACATATGCCTGACATGTGCTGGCCAAGCTGGAGCAAGAGCTGCTTCCCCAAACGCTACCGGCCCACTGTGCTACAGTGAGAATTTGTTTCTTGGGACACAGTTGAATTTTGGGGAAAACTTACGTCGCCGCAGAAAGTGGTATCAAATACAATGTTCTCGTTGGCAAAGAAGCTGTCGATGTTGCAGGAGCTTCCTCCATTGAAAGCCACGATGGGAAGTCCCCAGTTTCCAGTCACGGGAGCCCCGTTGGTGATGTCTGATGGAATAGAACCGCGTGGGAAGAACCACACGTAAACTCCAGAGCTCTCCCATTGCATAGCGTACACGCCTCCTCCGATATTGTTGAATCCATTGCCATAGGCATTTGCGGTTGTGGTAGTCACTCCGCAACCAGTGTTGGCATTGTCAGCATTGCAGTTGGAATTCTGCAAAACAGTTCCAGCTTGAGAACCTGCGGTATTGATAGTGCATCCAGCTGCTGTGTGCAAAGTAATGGTATCAGTGCCAGCGAGGTTGACACCTTCAATAACATCGATCTCTCCCGAGTTAGGCCAGTTAGGGCCGAAGAGCCAAAACGCTGGCCACACGCCACATATAGAGCCTGGCATGTGAGCGATATCCGCAATGAAGAGGCCGTGGGTGTACGCCTGGTTGGAGGAGACTCGCACAGATGCACGGCCTGCTGACGGGTTGACAGTAGTGTGGTCTACACCCATGTAGATTTGACCATTATTGGTATTGATGAGACCTTCCGATTGGGCAGCTGACTGAGATTGGTATGAGACATATCCGTGGGTGGGGTCACTTCCGGTGTAGAAGTTGAAGTTAGAGAAGAAGTTTCCTGAGTCGTAGGTGTCCACGAGGCTGTAGCCTGCGGCTGCATACTGCTGGTAGGTGCCAGAGATATTTGCAGCAAGAGCATTAATGGTAGGGAGGTATAGGAGAGCAAGCGGCAGGAGAGAAGTGATAGGTGACATGGTGCGAGTTGCTTTTAAAATATATACGACAAGGTTGATAGAAAAGGAAGGAGTAACTAAGTTGGCTCTGAGATTGAATATGTGCAGTTGGAAAATATATACAGGTGAAGTTGAAGGAGTGTCGAAGTGGATGGGGCCAAAAGTTTTGGAACACTGGGAGACTACCTGATTATATAGTCGTGTGGACAACACTGAATGCATTCCAGAATCTCTCAAGACCGAAGTCCCAGATAAAAGGCACTGGAGATATGCCGAAATCCCGAGAACAAGTGAGGGCCATGGAGCAAGACAGTTCATCATCTTGAACGACAAATGGCCCGTAGTAAATCTTGGACCACGGAGAAGGCCCAAATAGGCACGTCAATATTAATCTCGACATACCATTCGATATGCCGGAGATAGTAACGTGGTATTGCTACATCAAAAGAAGGGTAAACCGATGACAAGTCACCCCAAATGCTCCCAGTCCGCTGTCCCCCAGTTGCCCCTCCCAGGGGGCAACTTCTAGGTGTAGCGTTAGAGGTCTTAAAGAGTGGTCTATCGCAGGAAGGGAAAGATATGCCGTTCGAGATTCTGGAAGAACAGTTGACAGACTTCTGCCAACGTGGATGACCAGGACATGAGGACAGGACGGGCGAATGAGAAAGAAGAACTCAAATATTAGGCGCCCCTAATGCAGGAACCGCTGGACTGCAAGGGGATAGATTACCGAAGGGTCCTCCCATAGTGATCATGAGATTAACAAGCTAGCTTCAATTAAGCATAACTGTGACTAGTTAGATCTGGTGGATGGGAAGCTCGGCGCGGTCATGTAGCTATTTCCGATCGTCTGATCTAAATTTCAGGGGTCATGATCTTTCTCGATGGCCAGAAAAACGTTTGCATAGCGCCGAGTAACGCCCGAAATCATCCCTCATGCTCCATTTTAACGGGAGGGTGTGTGGCCGTGCGAACGGCCCCCATTCGCGGGGTAAGAAGCTAGGAACAAAGCTTGGGAGGACACCGAAGCTGCTTTGGCTTCAAGCCTAATAATAATTGATTCCAATGTGAGTGACCGTACCCCGCCTCACGGAAACAGTCTTGGGGCACGAACTTCGAAACATCAACAGTGTATCGCAACTTACTATGCTTCCCACCGCAAACGTGAAATAGAGCCTTCGAAAGGGGCACTACTAAGTACCAGGGCCTTTGGGGGTCGTCAGTGGTGGGGTGAAAGGAACGATGTTATTCAAGCTCGGGGTCGGAGTTTTAGTCAGTTGGGGGCTTCTAAACTCGCTAATCGGCCCTACGGGGTTTAGCTCAAACCCTGAATTTTATCCGGACTCCTAAAGGGGAATCGTCGAATGATCGCGTCTCACTGCCATGACTTGCATATCTAACTTCAGAATGCGATTGGACATCGACTTTTGAGATAATCTCATTAACAAGTCGTAAGATTCCGGACTTTGTTCGATGAATAAGCAAGAACAGAGTTGGTATTCTGTTCGCTAATAGCAATTTATCAGCCCCTGCATCGGCGGCGTTCCAATTCGGCATGATCGCAACGGTGTCCTCTGTTCAACAGCAGAGAAAATGCAACTACCTCTACCTCAATTTGCGGACAAACTCTACAAAATCAATACAAATATAGAGAGCCAAAATGGCCATTCGTCCCCGGTCCTCGGAAAGTCTCTTTTCCAGCTATTGCAATTCCTACATGATACGATGATCCGGAAACGCATTTCCTATGCCTATCCGAGGGCCAGGTTGGAAACCTGTGCCTGTGGTCGTTCACAGCGATAGCCAATATACCTCCTGAAAGGAAATAAAGAAAGTATGATCGAGTACAATAATAATAAGCTGAAGAGAACTTCCCCTTTTTCGTACCAACACGAAGGGTGTCGGCTTTGGAAAATTCGTGGAACAATGGGTAAGCCGCAAGTTTCTCTCTAGTATCCCATCATTCTCTTGACTGACGATTAATACAAAAAACACTATGCAATCCGGAATTATGACTCTAAGTGTTCCGGCATCAAGGAGATGCATAACCTCTCCTTCCTGACGCCTTGCGCGTGGGCCTCACCAACCAACTCCAACTCTTCGACATCTACCGGACACCTCTTTAACGCAAACGGAACATCACCACCAAATAACACAGCTACGTCATCACGTTCTTGACGTTCAGGTGGTGCGAGTCGCATATACCCTTTCTCGGATATGATGAACCGATTTGGTTCGTAGCCTCGTCGAAATGCTCGATAAGATCTCGAACTCTCTCCTTCTCCATGGCAGAGTTCATCTTGTCAGTTCATTGCTCGCTATTCCGCGTTCGCTGTTTTGGATGTAATGATGAAATAAGAAACAGGAAGTTGTTCTGTATTTTCCAGGCAGCATGCGTGTAATAACAGCCTCGGCCAGGGGCAGGCTGGTTTCACACAAGTCATATTCACAACCAATCAGTGTCGGTAGTGCATTTAGATTCGATTTCTCCAGTTGCGCAATTCACTTAGCTCTGACTATAATTTTCAACTGCAAGGCTCCCGTCATTTGTGCTATTTCACGTAACGGTTAGCTCACCCAACTAGGCTTGTTCGAGGAGCTAAGGAGGTTGGGGAAATGACCCTCAGTGAACTTTGACGTTCAAATGTGAGTAGAGAAGTTTTCTCGTAACATCAAAAACGAGGTGGCATTGAGATATTAATGCCTTTATTACTTTAATCATCATCGTCCCAACCCCAAGCCTTCTTCAGGTGTGTTTGTGCCGTAGCCGTCGGCCACGCATGATCTGATTCCGTCTTTCTAAGAACTTCAAGTAGTGCTTTCTGTTCAGAACGTTCCGTAAATCGATCTCCACACATTGTGATTCCCATTGATGCAGTGAACATTCCAGGAATAGTCCGACGATTCGATAGAGCTATCCCACACAGCTCCTTTATCTGTGATTTGATTTCTTTCTGCACTAAGTTAGTTGTATCTTGGTAAATCAATTACAAGGACATAATTCTGACTTCCATCTGTTGAAGTGCCTTCCTGTGGCCAGGCCCAATTCGAGGGAATTTGGGGTTGTGGCACATCAGCAGAACACGAGCAAAGATCCCATGCAGAATTCCGATCACTGTCTCATGTGAGCAATTTTGAATCAAATCCGAGGTTGAAAGCTCTTAACTGACCAACGGCATGATTCAAATAAATGATTTCCGGAAACACCTCTCCAAGTGCTGGATTTGGTGATCGGCGTGAGACTGGCAAAAAAGATATCGGCCTGGACTCTCGCCATTTTGTGTCGTATTCTTCAAGCTCTTCATAGCTGTGCATCCTGCGCTCGTCTTCGCCGAAGCAGAATTGCGTAATCTTGGCACAGTTGACGATTATTCTATTCGCCCAAGTGTTGTCATCTGCCGGACCAAGCGATTGATCAATGAAGCTATGCTCCAGATTCATTTTAACAGGCCGTTGGTTGACAAAGGCGATATAAATTTCCTGTCTCAAGCCTACCCAGAACGATGCTTGTCGCAATCCACTCGAAATCGAAGACGGCTCTTGGGCGTTCATAAATACTTGGATTCCTAAAAGATGGCCTTGGAAGTCTGTCCCTACTAGTGGAACTTTGAGGGCAAAAGAAGTCAGCCAACTTTTGAAAGAGACAAATCTCGAATAGATAATACGTACCGTCTAACTCTTCCAATGTTCGAAGCAGAATTGTAGCCGCCAGTAAGTCATCGTTCATGATTGAGACATCATCACCAGCAATGGTTGCCAAACGCTTGAGACACTCCTGGTGATATCGATCCGACGCGTATTGATCAAATTTCCTAGTAACACTGAGGTGTCTAGAGGAGACCGCAAATATCGCGTTGAGCAACGTGGGGCACGTTATTGCTCTTCTCGGAACTTCAATTGCGAAGTGCTGGGCATTGATGTCACAGAGGTCAAACTATAACACACAAAAATTAGCATTCGTTTTTGACTCAATGTCACTTGATATCTCTTTTGAAGCCTCTTCCGGGTCGTAAATATTTCGCCGGATTTTCAACCCTGTCGGTTGGGAGGAAAGTTGCTTACCCAACGACACATATGATCGATGTAGTGCCTCATCAATTGAATTTCTTGTTCATTCTTGAGGGGAAATGCCGGATTTTCAATGTCGGTCGAGTACTGCGCGTTCGAAGTTGTGATTGTCTCTGTGTGGACGTCATTCGAATCATCAAATCCTTCTGTTGCGCCAACCAGCAACTCCGCCGACCCCAGAAGCAATGACACTTCGCCGCCATGAAGTGAAGAGTCGGGAGGTATACCGCGGTATTTGTTTTCCTTGTGGTGTGAGGGTATTGTGGAGATGAAGCAGTCGGGGGGCTCGCTGGAGACAAGCTCTTCATCTGCTCCCTGGACCAGAGGGATTTCTTTTGGACCACCTCTAGTTCCCGTCTCATCTTCGGCTCCGTAAATATCCTGGACATCCTGAGTCTCGTCCACGAAACGCACTGCTTCATGGAAATTTGGTAGTCAGATTCGGTGGATTCTTTACAATGCAAACTAGAAAGGTATATCTACCGCGATTAGAACTTCTCAGCCATTTTTGATCGGCTCGAAATTGGAATTTGCCTTTCCGAGTGGATATGTGTGCACTACGGCTTGCTACAATCGATGGCCTGCAAACAAGTACGTCAATGATTGAACGGCGTGATGAAGAACCTCAGGAAAATAGTTAACTTTGTCGTATGCCGAAATCGAATATTGGATTTCCGTATACACTCGTGATTGGCGAGGGTACAGTTAGAGCACTTGGGCTCTAAATCATCACCTGCAATTGAACCAAGGGTCAACAAGCCGGCCAATCTCGCAAGGCACTCCTATTACAGTACATTTGAGATGCCGAACGCGGCACGTCTAATCAAACGTCAGTGATATCAAAGCATCAACGAAGACAGAGAACTAGGAGTTGTGTCGGGAAAAGTTCCTCTACTTTACAACAGTGGATCCTCCGAGGCTCCTCTTTCCCCATATTGAACAATATTAACAAGACGACGAGTATTATTTTGATGCTTTTGATAAATGTAGGGATACCTGATTTTAGAATAGAGAGCACAAATTGACGGGAGTTGTTGCCTTTATGAACAAGAATAGAAGGTATTGAGAAATTCTGCGAGAGCTCTTGATAGTGGCAAGGCCGATGTTACGGCGAGAGCTGCCTCGAAAGGCAGAAAGGGAAGGTGAAACTGGCAGCGAAAAGCGCTGTGGCATGCCTATTCGCTGACCCCACTATTGGCACGCATTAATTTGCGAGAATTTCCTAAAGAGACGAAAACGGAAGGCGGGGTAATTTGAGGGGTTTTAGTGGACCCTGCAATGCCCGTGCGCTGTGGCCCGACCCACCTTTCAAAATCGGTCATTGTTCGCCCGATATTTCTCAATACATGTTAACCCTCTTTTGTAATCCACGAGAAGTTAACTTCAGCCATTTTCTATGGAAGCGGTAATGCGTCTGACCCCGCAAATACCCCAGAATCCTCTACACTTGCGGGGATTGACGGTAATCGACATGTCTCTGACTCATGTTTCCAACTGGCTACACCAAGAGACAACGGGATTAATCTCTGTTTTCGCTTTCTCCCTTGTCCAGCTACCAATGAAGCTCTATATAAGGCGGGTCTTCATCCACTTCTACATCCTTTTCAGGAGACCAAAGAAGCTCAAGAGCTCTTGAACTCCCGTCTGTCAAAATGCAGTCAACAAGTACCGAAAAGTACGCCAGCAAAGACCTCAGCATCTTGCCTGTTCATGCCGAGAATATGGTTTCAACAGAGATGCCCATTGAGCCTTATGGGCCATCAGGTATGTTCTCTTTCACTTCTCTCATCTCTGTTCTTGCTCTATGCTCATCCCTGGTAAGGTTTCCGAGGGATTTTTTCTTCCCGCTATGTTGCACTTTGTGCTGCTTTCTCCGCAATAGGGGGCATGCTTTTCGGCTACGAGTATGTTCTCCCAACTTGTGCTACCTTCCACAGCTGACGGAACTTTTAGTCAAGGGGTCGTTTCGGTCGTAAGTAAATTTTGGAGTCAATTATTTTCCCTTTCCTGTCAATTCGCGAGTTCTACTCCCAAATTCTACTCGGAAATGGATATCTTTTGAGTAGAATACGGTGTCGGAACTCCCGAAGCTCTCTCGGCTCTATCATTCTTTCCTTATTAAGTATATGCTGATTCTGAGATTTTGCAGATTCTCGTAATGCCCCAATTCCTCGATCGATTCCCAGAAGTTTCGGCAACTGCATTAGGCGGAGGGTTCTACAAGGGTCTCATGACTGGCATGATCGAACTTGGAGCACTTATAGGTGAATCCTTCCGTGATCTCTCGAATGCTGAATACTGATCATGCCTTATTTGTGTAGGTGCTTTCAATCAAGGATGGATTGCAGACAAGATATCTCGCAAATACTCTATTTTTGTGGCAGTCTGTGTATTCACTCTGGGTTCAACAATCCAGGTTGCTTCGAGAGACTATACCATGCTTGTCGTGGCCCGTTTCATTGGTGGAACTGGAATTGGAATGTAAGTGATGAGCCAGTGTTTAGTTTTCAAAACGTCGTTAACAGTGTCTTAGGCTCAGCATGGTGATCCCTCTTTATATCTCCGAAATCGCACCACCCGAGATTCGTGGGTCTCTCCTGGTCTTTGAAGAATTCAGCATCGTTTTTGGCATCATCGTGTCCTTCTGGATCACATACGGGACACAATACATAAAGTCGGAATGGTCGTGGCAGCTGCCATTTTTGATTCAAATAGTTCCTGGTCTGGTTTTGGGAGCTGGGGCGTTTTTGCTGCCATTCTCACCTCGATGGCTGGCATCTAAGGGAAGGAACGACGAGGCACTAGTGAATATAGCCAAACTGCGGCAGCTCCCTGTATCTGATCGAAGAGTGCGACAGGAATGGAACGATATTATCGCTGAGACGACATTTCAAACGGAGGTAATGGCAGAGCGACATCCGAAGTTAGGGACAAAGACAAAGACAAACAGACTTAAGCTAGAATTTGCGTCTTGGGCGGATTGCTTTAAGCCGGGTTGTTGGAGAAGGACACACATTGGAGCTGGACTGATGTTCTTCCAACAGGCAGGTGATCAAGTACGACTTCAAGGACCTATTTTGACAGTTTTCCAGTTCGTCGGAATCAATGCGTTGATCTACTATTCACCAACTCTATTTGGGTCAGTTCACTAAAATCCTCATTCCTCTTCAAGTGCTGATTAAATTACGAGTAGAACAATGGGCCTGGATCATTCAATGCAACTGATCATGTCAGGAGTACTGAACATAACGCAGCTCATCGGAGTTGTAACCAGCCTTTGGACCTTGGATCGGTTTGGTAGACGAACAATCTTGCTTTGGGGAAGCGTGGGAATGTTCTTGTCACACCTGATTATCGCCATTTTTGTTGCCAAGTTCTCCAACGATTGGCCATCTCACCGCCCCGAAGGCTGGACTAGTGTCGCATTTCTCATTTTCTACATGATATCCTTTGGAGCAAGTTGGGGTCCTGTTCCATGGGCGATGCCCGCTGAGATTTTCCCGTCGTCTCTTCGAGCAAAAGGAGTGGCCATTTCTACCTGCTCAAGTAAGTCACGAGAACGTCAATGGACCCACGGAAACATTTACTGACGCACACAGACTGGCTGAATAACTTCATCGTTGGGTTGATCACTCCTCCGCTTGTCCAGAATACCGGGTTTGGTGCCTATGTATTCTTTGCAGTGTTTTGTTTATTATCCTTTGCATGGACGTATCTCTTCATCCCGGAGACTAAAGGACGAACGCTTGAGCAGATGGACGAAGTTTTCAAAGACAGGGCGAACATGGAAGACAACGCGAGAAGGGAACGAATCAATGCGAAAGACTTGAATGACAATAACACTACGGAATTTTGATTGGGAACGGTCTCAGCAGTCGAGGGAAATCCTGGCAAGGAGGCTGATATTTCATGGCCATTTCACATACGAACAATTTTCATCTAGGAAGCGTATAATATCTTTGTCCTGGATGTGCTGTTTAGAGCTCGACGAGAGATTGGTTTTCATTTTTGAGTTTAGGCTGGAAATCAGTCCGTAATGTGCATGACATCGCACCTCTGGGCATCATCACTTCAAAGAACGAGGCCTCACACGCTCCAGGACTTCGCCATAACTTCACAAATTTTCTTTTTGAACCTACGGAAAATTCAAATTCAGGTCCTGTCCCAAAATACCTGACAGTCGTGCTTATACATTATTAAAGTTAAACTCGTAGAGTTGACCGGAGCGAAGTCTCAGCACGGTTCATGTTCTTAAACGTAGCCAACCAGAGAAGTTTGCGCGCGAACCTGATATATCCATTCCACCCCTCTTCATTGAATGAGGTCGTGGGTGGCAATCTTTGAAGTAGCGTGTTTTCAACCCGGGAATAAGTCGGTAAAGTCCAGAAAGGGGGAAAGTCTTGGCAAGAGTGGGATGGAGTCTCCATATTTCTTATGCGACGTCAGTGCTTCCTGATACCAGCCGCATGTTATCTTTGATAGCGTGCATTTATAGCATGTGGGGGATAAGTGGTTGAATGATAACGTACCCCATCTTTGAAACGGAAGTTACTGTCTTCAGTACAAGTACGGCACTGCGGTATGTTTGTCTTGTCCCAAATTCCTATCTCTCTCTAGTTTGAATTTACGCTGCCGTCGAAGCATTACTAAAGTCATGGTTCACTCTAACTCGGGAATGATCGACGAGAATGTCATCCCTGGGACCTTTCACTTGGTCGACCTCGAGCACAACATGACGACAAAGCACTCTAAAGGCAATAAAGAGATCGTGCTCATCCCTACCCCATCAGATGATCCTGATGATCCGTTGAATTGGTCACCACGACGCAAGGCTCTCTCCACCTTATGCCTAGCAGTGTATGTGAGTCTCAATTCTCTATGTCGCATATACTTACTTCATCTGTAGGTACACTTCGTTCGTCGGTATTGCAGGATCTGTGGTCTATTCTGTCCTGGTGCCGCTCTCGGATGCAACTGGCTTGAGTGGTAAGTCCTCATTCAAATTTTGACTTATTCGAGGGGACGAACTAACTGGCACCAGTTTCGGACTTGAATGCAGGGACTGGGTATCTGTTTCTCCTCTGCGGATGGGGCTTGCTCTTCTGGCAACCTTTTGCTTTGCAATATGGCAAACGACCAACATACCTCATCTCGGTCTTGGCCACGCTTGTGAGTCGGCATATCCCAAAAGCAACTGAAAACTAACAATCTCCATAGGCCTTGACGATGTGGGGACCGTATGCTTTAGGCAATGGACAATGGATCGCGAAGAACATTCTTGGAGGATTTTTCGCTGCACCCATTGAAGCGTTGCCAGAGGTCTCAGTCACAGACGTGGTATAAAACTTTTCCTTTCAATCTTTCCATACGAAGAGAATTTCTGACAAATTGTGCAGTACTTCATACATCAGCGTGGCACATACATGGCCTTCTACGCGTTCTTTTTAGCCGGAAGCAACTACTTCGCCCCCGTGATCTGCGGGTTCATCAACGACTATCAGGGCTGGAAGTGGGTGTTTTACTGGCCTGCAATTTTCCTTGCCTTTGCGTTCATCTTTCTCTTCTTTTTCATGGAGGAGACCAACTATGACAGAAAGACTGTTGGCGTCATCGAAGCCGTGGAGACTTCTCCAGCAGGAAGTATCGCTGCAACAGATGAGGAGAAGAGTTCTGGGGTGAAAACCTCAGTTGGGTCTCCGGATACGGCTGTTGGACAAGTCTACACCAAGAAGACCTTTGTTCAAAAGATGGCTTTGTGGGATGCTCCAAGGCCGAATAGACTTCTTCACCGAGTCCAGAGACAATTGCTCTTTCTTGGCTGGCCGGTCGTGTTCTATGCAGGGTAAGTAAACATTGATTTCAACTATTTCTCAAGTCGAAAAGAAGAGTGACTAATATCAGCAAAGTTTCTCTTATGGCTCATATCTCATCTGGTTTAACGTCATGAATGCGACTGCCTCGGTCATTCTTGGCGGCCCTCCATATAACTTCAGGTCAGTCACTTCAATTGTATTGCAGTAACGACCGAATAATATTCTAACGTTTTCCAGCTCTTCCATGGTGGGCCTAAGCTACGTGGCTTGTTTAATCGGCACAGCGCTTGCGTGAGTTCCTCCCAAAATACACTCCTAAGGCTTTGCCTTGACTGATGCTTTCCTCATCAGCGCCGCATTCACAGGTCGCTTCAGCGACTGGCTAACAATCAAACTCGCTCGCCGAAACGGTGGCATCATGGAACCAGAACAGCGTCTCTGGCTCTTCGCAGCAAACATCATTGTCATCCCTGGAGCCTTGGTCCTCTGGGGTGTCGGCGCCGCATACAAAGTTCAATGGTTCGGGCTTATCTTCGCCATGGGACTCCTCTCCTTCGCGAACACCATCGGCATCACGCTCAGTGTGAATTATCTCGTTGATAGTTACAAAGATATGAGCGGAGATGGCATGGCGACAGTGATCATTGTGAGGAATACGATGAGTTTTGCTATTGGCTATGGGTGAGTTTGTTCCGATTGGTAATGGAGATGAGGATTTGCAGAGCTAATCGTAGTGATTAGAATTACTCCGTGGCTTGAGGGGATGGGGACGCAGAACTGCTTCATTTCTGCAGCTTTCGTTGGATTAGCCGTAGTGTCGGTCTTCTTGGTGTTCATCAAGTACGGAAAGTCGCTCCGCGAGAAAAGCCGAGTCAGGTATTGGCAGTTGGTCAAGGAGAACATGGAAAATGGAGTGAGCCATTGATGTTGGGTCCGAGAAAGTCAATGAAGGTGACGCGTGAGATGTTGGGTCGCGCCAGTGAAGGTGAAAACTAAGATTCTCGATTACAAGATATGAAAGCAGGTGGTATAGAATGTGTACTCTGCATATATTTACAGGAATTATACAATAGATAGCTTTAAGACATCAGTCGTTCCTTCACATGTTACATCAACCATGATTTATCCCGCTCCTCTTCTTTGTTCACCAGACTCCGCAGCGACTCCGACCTCGAGATCACAGATTTAGCCTCGGCAGTTGTACCACACGAATTCTCACTCCTAGTCACCGATTTCGAAACCACAATCGTCCCTCTCGGTAACTGGGGCCGTCGATCTTCCGTATCCTCGCTAGGTACTCGCAATCCTTCCATCCGAATAGCATCACGTGTTTCTCTTCTGGGCTGGAGTTTGGCCAACCCGTTCCCCACTATCCCATTCGATTTCATCCCCACACTACTCCTCACCAGTGCTTTCCTCGTGCTGATGTATAGAATAACGTCGATAACACCACAGGACGCCATCATAGTCCCCGCAACCACCAAGTAAACCAGCGGCACATTCTTGCCTGTCATCGCAGCAACCCGGCCGGCGGCAAGTGGCAATGTCAACGTGACGTACGCGAAAGGGTACACCACCATGTACCTTGCAGCCCTCGCAATTCGTTGACGGGAAGCAAGGAACGGATCGGTGACCGAAGTAGTGACGATCGTTGTTGTAGTGAGTCCTCCTGACTTGTTGAACTCTTTGCTTTCATGGTTGTTTATTGAGTTGAGACCTGCTGAGTTCTGCTTCACGACGACTCCGGCAAGTCGATTCCGGAGAACGAAGAACACTGTTGTGTATATACAGACTGAGCCGACTTGCGCGAGGAAGATCCATACGTAGTGAAGGTAGAGACGTTCACCTTCATGTTTCGAATTGATCCAACACTGCGGATACATGTCAGTAAGTCCCCGTGAAAAGGATTCTGTCGACTTACCCATGCACCAGCAGGTACGAAGAAATCCTCCCTATGTGTAATAGGTCCCACAGCCGTCAAAATTAAACAGAAGGTCCACAGAGATATAACCCATGCAATGAAGACTTTCGTAGGGATAGACTTCTTCAACACCAGATTGACAAACGTATGCACCCCAATCGACAGCACCCAAAGTCCCGAACTGACATCCCCAATCTGGATGAGCCATCCTTGCGCAAAACACGCAGTTGTCGGCCCCACCAATCTATTCTGTGCCACCCAATGGAACGAAAACAAGAAACTAAGTGCTTGCTGAAAGTCCGCGAGGAGAAGATTGTAGATCAGGACGAAGATCTGATTGGTAGCAATTGGATGGTCGTAGTATTTCCGCCACGATATCATGCGACCAGTGATGAAGATGAAAAGACTAAGAGTTGAGACTGAGGAGAAGAGCCCTACGATGCCCATCATTATCATGCCATGGCGGATATCATTCGGCAGCGGATCCAGCGAGCTGCTGGCAAAGCCCGAGGTGTTGAGCGTTGATCTGATCGTATGCAAGGAGCTCAGTATGTCCAAACTGGGAGGCACGACAGCCATTTTGAGCCTTGAAGAATGTATTTAGCCACAGAGACGGTCTGGAACAGGTCCCTGCGAAGCTCGAATGTCCGAATGCGGAACCTCGCGTGCCTAATTCAACTTATCAGTATCAACCCCTCCTAGCAGAGGCTTGCCATACTCACAACTGAATCGAATGAAAAGAAACTTTCCACCTCTTCAGATAAGCTAGGAATGTGGAAACCCAAATTCTCAATCCAGTCCGAGGCTGGGGATGGCGTTATTAAAAGCATCCTGCAAAGCTTGCGGGCCTGCGGAGGGGAGATCCAAAAGCGGGTTGTAGCCGCACACAACCCTCCAGCCCTCGTGAAGATCAATCGAAATGTGGAGGTGACCAGGAACTAATACGCCATACAGTATGAAAACCTGCAATACAGTACTCCGTATTGTATCAAAAATCAGGCTACTAGACCAACATAGGACGATACCGACCCACCTTATCCGAAAGGGGCCGAGGTCAGAAAATAGCACAGCGGTTTAATCAAAGCCCACACCCAGTTGCTGTACAAACACAGTAAACAATCTCCTTCTCGAGTCATTGCCCAGAAATCTTGGCAGAAGATTGGTTTGGATATTTTCGTACCAGCAATGCCGGCGTCGCGCGGTGCAGAGAGCGCCCCGTCCCGAGAAACCATCGAATTGACAGAAGTCTATTTTCTTCAAGTTCATCGAATTTTCCAACCCGTCCCTGCGCCACGTGTGAAAAACGTGAAGATTAATGAACGATCAGGGGGCTAGTGGCGCGAATCCAGTGGAAAAGCCAGCGGCGCCACCACCACGGAACACTTGCGTCTGTGCGCGGTCGGCAGTTACGCAATAAACGTTCCCCACTCCCCCGTTTGAAGAAAAATTTCTCCTTAAACCCTGTCTTCCACAACCAGACCTTGGAATTTCCTCATCTCTCTGTTTGAGAAATCCTGGGAATTTTCTGAATGAAGAAGCTGATTTGGCCGATTGTGATGTCGAAACAATAGCTCCTTCCAAACCGTTTTTAGCCGGGAAGGAAAACCCCCTGAGTCACGTGGGGAATGCAGCCTGAATTTCACAGAAGGGCCCTGGAAACGAATGGACTCCAATTGCTGACTTCATTTAAGTGAAACTATGTAATAGTGTATATTGTTTCGTGGCCCAGGCAGCTAATAGTCAGGTGCCAAACCACAAACACTACTGAGAAATATAAATAATTATTGTAACTTGGATACTACTCTATATAAAATACATCTATTATAGCCTGCTACAGATCTGCTTATAATCTAGAGTATTTTTCACCACTTACCTCTTAAGATCAAGATATAATATACCTTTTAGTCCTTATAAAATAGTTCTATGAGGTGACGTTAGTAGTCACGTGCCAGGGCACTGCCCCGGGCCATTTATATTAAGGCATGACGTATGATATGACTCGCACCATGATCACCTGCCTGACATACTTGATATAAGCATCTGGTTTCTCTGGCCTTGGGGAGAAGGACAGATCAGTCTATTCATAAATGAAGATACACTGTTCACCCTCCGATCATATTCTGACTATCCACTGACAACCTTACGTGACTTACTCTATTAACATCGCCCTCTAACAAAAGCAGTCTACTCTTAATAACATTAAAGCTATTACACTTTACTTTAATCTTAATAAAGTACTTTAAAAAGCTTAAGTACTATATAATAAGGCCTATACCGTTTAGCTTAGTATCTTCGTACAGTACAGTACCTTCTGCATAGAGTCTTCAATGCGTGAGACTTCATTGCGTAGAGCTGTCACAATTTAACAGTTTAATTTAGCAAGTACTAGTTATAAGAAAGAGAAATGAAAAGAAAGAAATTAGCAACACTAAGAGCGTTATTGAGTTGGTTACATCTTATAATTTGATTATACACAACACAGACTTTGTTTAGGTTAGATAGTTGTAATTTTTTAAACAGCAGATTATAATTGTATATAATTATTGGGGTAAAATACAATAAAAACGATGTTTCTTGATGATCCTACATCTAAAACAAGACAATCTCGCTTTCGCAAGACAACCCAGTTTCGCCGATTTTAAGCCGAGGGTCTGAGAGGAGTGGTTTAGCGCCCGACTATTACTCCGAGTCAGAACCTCAAAACTAGGAGTGAAACCTCCGAGCGACCATTCTCCACGCTCACCTATGACATCGGAACGGTAGCACGGCAGTTCTTGGCACTGAAGCCCCGCTTTTCATGCTTGTTGCTTTGGAGCGATCCAACTTTCTGTCTGACACCAACTGCTAACGTATGTTCCGCCAAGTGATGATATATTTGTCAACGCCGCTGATTTGCAGCTTTCCCGCTGCTCAGCTTGAGGGGTTGCAACCACGACTGACTTTCAACCTCCCGAGGCATCTTACGGAGACCTCCCGAAGCTCGGTCAGCCACATGTCGTCAACCCGTATGTTTTGTGGTACTATTATGCCTTTTGCACCGTTGCTGAAAGTTCCAGAGTCTCCCATCAACACTTTCCCATTCACCCGCTTTGAAGAGATGGTTCTTGGGCAATACTAGCTCCGCTAGGCCCTCCTAAGCTATCATACAACCGCTCAACGATCTGGGTGAGGCCGTCGAGCATGTTGTTAGAATCGCCTTCGAGTAGCGCCAGGAGAGTGACGCAAGATCGAAATACCGGTTCGTGAGAGCCGCCAGTGAAGTGTTCCTTCAGCTGAACAAGGTCCAAAGCAGCCGAGAGTACAGCTTGTGCGCCTGTCCAGATACGGGGGTAAAGATACTTGTTGAAGGCGACCGAGGGATCCGAAAGGAAGCTGGATGCTGCAGTAGCACTATCGTAATAGATATCTCTGTATGCCTCGAGGAAGCGATGGAGCGACTGCAGTCTGTCTGGGGCAGAGATTACTGCTGAAGGCGACAATCGTTGAAGGAGAAGGAGTGTTTTGTAGTATTCCAGATCACCCCATTTTTTGAGCTGAGAAGGATCACTGGCGTGACCTGTCGCAATGTCTGACTGCTGTATAGAATCGAATAGTGCATTCCAACTGAGTCGCCAGCTTTCGAGTTGTTCACCACATCCATTGAAAACAGCACTGATCTGCCGTAGTCGGTCTCCATGGTCAACATATTTCCTCATAACTGCGTCGTGCACCGCACTTTCTATGCGCCTCATATTCTGGTAATAGGAGGCCAATTGCTCTATGAATGTCATTGGTTGTAGGGCTGGTGGTGGGGTCTGTTCTTTTGTTAGCGAATTGGCCGTTTTAAATTAGGTCGCGGAACGAAAGGCCAGCATTGCTGGGGAAACGGTTTTGGGGACCAACTACTTACAGTGAGAGAGCCATGGTAATCCGGCAGCTGTGGCGGTCGACCAAAGGCAATAGAAACTCTACTGTTTGAGAAGTTAGCTAGTGCAATTCTCAACAATAGCAGACATCTTACCAGTCGATGCAAAGGAGGGTTTGGTAAAGAAGCTCAAAAGTTTCCTTCTCAGAATTGTCACTCCTGGGGGTGTTAATCATACCAAGGCACAGTCGGGACGCAAATCCAACAAGACGCCAAATGTCCCCACTGTTCGGACGTAACAACACGTAGGCGCATAAAAGTATGGCGACCCTGAGAGACCTCAAACTGTTGCGTTGCAAGAGACTGCTGATTCTCCCAGAATCGCTCGCTACTTCTTGGAAATAGGCTTGGGCAGTGTTCGAGAGGGAATGGTCTCGCTTGCTCAGGAGCTGGAGTGAGATGGCGAGAACAAGGTGAAGCGTTTGAAGTTCAAAGACATCCGTGCAGTCATTTCCTGCATAAATGTGCGCGCATGTCTGCTGCAGGGCGTCGATGCTGATGACACGGCACATTACATTAATAGAATTGTTGAATACGCTCAACAGAGCCATAGTGGTTGCCTGCGGAGGGAGTGTGGGCCGATGCTGAATTGTGAGCTTTTGCAATGACTTCAAACTGTGACTCGTCGACTTTGGAGATAATCGAAAATCCTTTTCCGACAGTGTTGTACAGCATCTCAACTCGGCCAGCTGTGATATCGTACTGGTAACTCCAAAGAATATTGTGCTTTGGTGGGTTAGGTCGTGGACTTCGTCATGGTGAGAGGGTACCCGCGCTGTGAAATGCAATGAAATAGTCGATATCGGCCTCGAGTGCACCCCCAAGCAAACTTCGGATTCGGGGAATAGTTGCTGAGCAGGTGAAGGTGGAAGTAAATCAGCGGGAAGAGCAATTTGATTTTGGTTTTCCAGCAACCCAAGGAGTCTTTTCTGAAGAGCGTCGACATAGCTATGAACAGTTAGAACTTTGCTCAGCATTGGAGTACAAGGGTGAAATCAAATGATGGATATATGTCTGGACTGACCGGCAGGAGATATTCTTTGACAGAAGCTGGTCAAAATACACGCAGGCGCTGTTGGAGCTTTGGCATTGCTGACACTCCAGCGACACTCTTTCGCACTTGATCCTTCGGGTGCGACATCGATTACATGCTGGTAGCAGATGCGCTGCATTTTTCAAAGCTTCGAAATTAATTTCGATGGGTGGCGGAGGGGAAGATATCGTTACTGGAGTCTCTTGCGACACTGGCATTTCGATGTAATTTTCGACCGGTACTGGCGCTGACACCGGCACAGACTCCATGGGCGGGCCTGATGCGGTCATGTCTAGCCAGTTCGCAACTCGCGGTTCAAAAGCAGTACCTCCGATGTCCCAAAAATTGTCCCACGGAGAGACTTGAGGGATCATCTGGTTATCGAATGGCTGATCATCACCAAGGAGATTGGACAACACCAGGTCTGATTCGTCGTAGGCCTCGGGTGCTGTGAGTCTCTTAGGGCCGGCAGTGCTCGAGGTCTCCACGGGTTTGTGTAGTACAATGAGATCCAAGGGATGTATAATGTAAAGGTTTTGTGGGGATGGTGTCCAGTTGGTAACCATCAAGAAGTCTTTGATTGTCGATTTCTTGAGGCCGTTATAGTACTCACTGATGGCTGCGGCAGCTGGCCATCTTGGAGACAGAAACATCTAACAGACTAGTCAGTTTCTGTCCGCGAAAACAATGAATTGTTAGAGTTGAACCCACAAAAAGGCCAGATAGCTGGTGAATCAAGTCGATAACCTTTCTGCTTCCAAATTGGTCGCGTATCCTCATTGTATGATATCGCAATCCGTAAAGGACAACAGTCGCCGCTTCAAAACCATTATGAGCATTGTGGAACGGATATTGCAAATATCCGGTTTTCAGCAACTCCCACGACCCTGACGAAAGACCGAGTGCAGCATCAAAGCAAGTGGCGATCGACTGTTCGGATGGAGCTTGGTTTCTGGGGCAGGGACGATGCAACATCAAATAACACTGCCATAAAGCGTGTGAGAACCAGTCGGGGCCTTTCTCGACATCTGCTAAGGCAGCTTGTTGCCAGTCGACCAGTCGTTTCTCCATGCTCACCACCCACTCGGAGTAATCTTGACATGGAAGCTCTCGATTGAAAAACTGAACGCTCAGGATCTCAGATTGAATCTGTCTAAATCGAACGTAATTCAAAAATTGGATCTTTGATCGACGCCCTCCAGGCATGACTCCCTCGGGTTTGATGAAGGCGTCCTCATACTCAGACGGGAAAGCAACATTGATATGTTCATCTTTCAACGTGAAAGGGCGGTAGGAAGTAACGGTGGTAGACCTCTCCAAGCAATACACCTGCATCTGTCAGCCTTTCCATTTCGAGGTCGCATTCGGTTGAGCTCACTGTCCAGAACAATCTCCTTCTAAGATCGAGTGTTTTGAAATCAAAGCCCTCGCTTTCGTGAGGATCTTGGTGAAGCCCCAATTCGGTAGTCAAGCTCACAGCTTCTCCAGCCAGATGCCACAGATTTCCGGTGTACGGTAGAAGTTCTGCAAGTTGCAGTAGTAAAAGTATGCCCTGCAATGACCTGATGCTTGGTAAAGAGAGAAATTTTGAATGCCGCAGGGCTTGCTGGTGCAGTGATTCGCCCAAGGATAGGATCTTTTTCTGATCATAAGCTTTAGAAGTCATGGTACTAATGGCCAGCACCGTGGAGATCATGAACACACTAATGTCAGGTGGTGGTATCCCTGGTTGAAAATATACAGTGTTGAAGTGCGAACGGATATCGTCCTCGAAGAAACAAGGGTTCTGTGGCATTATATTTTGTACATAAATCTCAAATAATGTCTTAGCAATATCCAATGGAGGTATGAGAGGCTCTGGCATATGCTGCACTGATGTATTGGAGCCATGCAGATGATGCGGCAGAGGATTTGATTTGATTTGGTCAACGAAGAGTGGTAATGGCAACTCAGAGTCCAGGAGAAGCGCGTCCTTGTATGGAATCCCGTCCAGATCTGCTAGAACGGAGGAGGGGATGCCAAAACCAGACGTGAACGCTGTTGCTGAAGCAACTTTAAAAGAGTATTGATCGAGCACTTTAGCATTGCCAGTTGCGTTGTGGGGCAACGGTGATGGGTGAAAGGCTTTTGGATGGTCTCCCAAAGGACGCGGCACCTTGGGCGACTGGCTGAAGCTATTATCAGGCACCGGGTATGCAACTGATGAGGCCAGTTGGGCTTCCACTTGCGAGATTGCATGCTCCAGATATTGGACGACACTGCCAAGAGTCAGTCACATGATCGACCTTCCCAATGTCATCTCTTGAGAACAGAGAGCGTCGAGAACATGAAGGTGCCGGCTAGTTCATCCTCCCTTCTACGCCATATCTCGAGAATATGGAATTGGATGCCAGATCACAACCGCTCCAATGCAGACCTCAAAATCGCCAGCCAATTGTAAATGCGATGCCAATCCCTATCTCGCGCACTAACTTGAAGCACAACTGGAAGACGAGGCTTTTCTCCCTCTCCCTCTCCCTCCAAAAGTCCAGCGAACCGCAAAAGCATCCAACTCACCTCCTCGGCGCATCAACATTAGCATCACGACTCAACCCCTTGCACTCTACGCCCGCCTCCCGACACGACGAGCAGCGCGGAAATTTCTTATCACACTGTCTCTCAATCAGTACTATTCTCTACCATCCCAACATCATTTCTCCTGGTGTCAGCTTACTTTCCGTTTCCTATGATGACAACGAGCACACGCAGTCGTCGTCCGTCGTCGCTGCATGGTTGTTGATGGTGGAAGGCAGTTCTGTGGAGTTGCGCGTAGTAGTATCCGGGGAGCCGCGGTCGGTAGTTTTAGTGAGTGCCGGAGCGCTTAGATTGGTCTCCACTCATCTCCCCTTCCTCCAAATCTCCAAATCTCCAATACTTAAAATAAAAACCGGTGAAGGTCCAATGATGAAGATTTCGTTACAGGAGGATTCGTAATTGATTTGTAATAGATTTTGTGGCGGGACCTGTAGATGAAGTTAAAATGAATGTCTTGACTGCAATTCTCATAACTGCTCGCGGTCGACTGGTTGACTCACTGCCAGGTCTCAGCTGCACGACTATCAAGCGACAGTTCAGTTCTCTCGATTCGAACCCTGAAATTATCATATCATAGGGGCCTGCTTACCACCCGCGTCTCCTCAAAAAAGGAAAAGGTAAAGTTTCAGCCCAGATACTCCCTCGTTCAATTCTTGCAGCGGGCCGACCAGTCGTCGCAATTCACCGTCCCGTCCTTCGTTCGCCGTGCTGTGTGTTGATATTTCTTTCTGCCGTCCGTGAGAAGGCTTTTAGCTATCTCTAGTGGTTATACATGATTGGGCTATGTAACGGAGATGCGTATTCGCTCAAAGTTTGCATCACGCCATAAGCACGGCGGCCATAGCCTAACACCGCATTTGTGGCCGGCATCCCTGTTCTTAACGAGGGACGCTAAATATCGGTAGTTCGGATCCGGTTGTCTTCAGTTGCGCAAATGGTAATGATCGGCGGAAATTAGTGAAGGAGGATCCCGAAGCCATCAAAACCACGGCCGAAGAATTGTGTGGATGGGTTGAGATGGGGGAAGGGGTTGAGGTGCAAATTAGAAGCATATGTGAAGAATTATTATATTTGTTCCATGCTTGCCATTGCAAGGAGTTCCCAGCCACCCGTGAAATAATCATCGCTCGCTCAAAATCACATCGCTAATTCAACACTAAAGTACGGAGTGCGGACCAGAAAGGGAACCTATCCCGAAAAAATCATGCCTGCCAAACTCGCGCTCATGAACGTCGCCAAAGCGCCACAAATACAAGCCGAAAGAGCCTCCTTCGCGAAATCTCCTCGTCTCTTCGGTGAAAGCTGTCCGTAAATTCCCAATTGAATGCCAATTGAACCAATGTTTGCGAATCCGCAAATAGCATACGTAGCGATGATGTTTCCGCGTGCTGACAGGGCCTCGAATTTCGCTTGCTCTGTGAGGGCTGCGAATGCGACGAATTCGTTCTGGATGGTCTTCATGCCGATGAGTTGGCCCACGAGATAGAGTTCGTCGCGGGGGACGCCCATGAGGAAGGCGACGGGGTAGAAAATGTAGCCGAAGATTTGGGAGATAGTGACGTTAGGTGCTCCGATGTACTTGAAGCACCATTGAAGGATTCCATTGCAGAGTGCGACGATGGAGATGATGACAATGAGGTTTGCTGCTACCATTCCTGCAACCTTGAGACCGGTCCAGGCTCCGTTGGCCATTGCGTGCAGGATGTTGGTTTCGCTGTTTCCATCTTCAGGCTCATTGTTCAAGATGGAGACGTGACCGAGTGTTAGTGGTTCTTCTGTTTCGGGGACTCGCATCTTTGAGATGGCGATGGAGATTGGAATCGACATCAAGCAAGATGAGATAACAGCTTGACCACTTGCACCGAGACTAAAAGAAATATATGTTAGTGTGCTTGTGTTCACCATACGTTCGAAGGAAACTTACCCAATATAAACCACCATGAGAGAACCCGAAATGGTGGCAAAACCGGATGTCATAACTTGATGAATCTCGGCTTGAGTAAGCTGGGGAATGAAGCCCTTGATGATAATCGCAGCTTCACCCATTCCCAAAAAGGGCGTCACACCAGCGGCCAAAGCTTCAGCTCCTGAAAGACTGAAAGCCCATCCGAAGCAATATGCAAGTTTTGTGACTCCCCATTGAATGAATCCAACGTAGTAGGCCATCTGGACGAGCGCAACGAAGAAGACGAACACAGAAAGACTGTTAACGAGGAACCAGCCTGAGAACAATTAGATCCACTCGTATTTAGGATTAGGGAAGCTCCTTACCAAGTTTGAGGACGGAGCTGTCTGTCAGAAAAACGACTCCTTGATATGCGTATGTCAACAGCGTCGTCAAAGCATCAGAAAGGAACTTGAAGATGGTCTTTCCAAGAGTGGTCCGGAGAACGAAGAATCCCATGATGAATTGGACGAGAATTCCGACAATCACGGGCTTCCAATTGATGTGTTTGCGGTGTCTGCTAGTGATAAAAAGACCAGATAAGAAGACCAGGTATCCGAAGACACTCACGGCTCTGTCGCTGCGGTGGTTGTAGGTTGTTTCTCCTGGGACAAAAACTCCAAGAAGAAGAGCCACAATTACAACACAGGCTCCAGTCGCAGTGCGATGCTGCTCGGGGACAACCTTTTCCACTACGGCCATACCATGGCGCCAGCCGAATTGGAGTGGACTGGGCAGAAATTAGCATTGCGATTCGCTGTTTCCGGAAGAACATACACCAATGCATAGTGAGCCGGAATGTAGAAAGTGATCAGACGAAGAGTGATAATCATCCACAGCAGCATCGGCTCAACCCAGTTGTACTTATGTCGAAAAATAACGAGGCCAACAATCCACCATCTTCATCATCCGTCAGCATATCCCAATGGTGAACTAGAGGCAAAACTTACGTTGTGACCAGCATCCAGATAAAGGCATGAATGACAGGCTTGCATTTCCTGACCATCCGTCTGAATCTCTGCTTACGATTCTGCTTTGGCTCCTCCATGAAATCTCCTTGATGCTCAGTATCAGTCACATTCATGGCCTTCTCGTGACCCTCGTCGCTATGACTTTCGGGTGCTTTCTCATCGTCTCCAATTGGCATTTCGATATCCGATCCATTTCTGTCGTGATGGACCAGAATCTGGTGATTGTGGCCGTGAACGTGAGGTTGATTGTGAGACTCCATCGCGCCAAGAATCTCAATCAATTCGACTCCCAATTGATGTTGTTGGATGGAGTGGAGTTAGATTTGGAAAAACCAAGAAGTGATATCCTCTGGTTTTGTACCGGCTCCCAACAATGCCACTTCCGATTGGCTCCCGAATCCATCGCGCCGATCGTTTGTTTCCTCCCCCATTTTGTTTATCAATGAGCGCCCCCGGCTGCGGCACAGCGTTCGGTCCAGGGTTGCAGCAACCCTTGCCCTGCGGGATGCTCCACACTTCGGTGATTCTCCCATTTTCGAGAAGACAGGCTGATAAGCGTCGGACCACAAGACAGGGGAGAGGAGGACAACTCCAAGACAACGGACTCGATGCCATCTTCAGGCTTCATTGCAATGGTTTTTGTGCACCATTGTGCAACACGTTGTGTAACTGCCGTTGGTTGTGTAACTGCCATTGGCCACAGGCACGTTGGGATTCCAAGTGCGGGGATTGGCACGACGGCACAGTGGACGTTGTGTGGCTTCGAAAACCTTTCTTCGGGGCACAAACTACAGAGGACATGTGAATTTGATAAGTCTTGTACAAGCCCTTCCTTCTACCAGCTTGTCTCAAACCATTCCTCTGCATCCATCCGCATCCGAATCTGCATCTAATTCATTATTGGTTTCTAGTGCGATTTTTAATGCCGTGCATCAAGTACATTAGTGCCTCGTCATCATCATAATTCATAAGAATATGCCTTGGAGAAGCTTGAGCCCAAACGCATCGCCATCCGCATGTGAGTTCTTCAGAATCGAGATGCTGTTCTTCAGATCGCCAGAGAACCAGCCGCCATTGTCTCTTATTATGGCTTTTTGACCTGGAGTCAAGTTCACGACTCCTCGAGTGTCGAATACCGTCTCGCCTCTCGTCCATATTCCATCGGTCTCGACCCTGATGTCCAAACCAGTCTCCCACTCTACTGTATTCGATTCGAGAAGAGCGTAGATGGTAAGTGGATCGTGGCACCCAAATATTGCCATCCCTATTAAATCCTCCATTTTCTCGAACGTTTTGCCCAGCACGCTGTCGAGGAACAATGCTAAAGGGGAGCCTTTCGATACCAGTTCGCAAGAAAATGTCCTCCAAGTATCTCGGGTCAAGGTGTGATTCGAGGTAACGTCTAACGGAACGAGAGCGACGTCCATCTGTCCTAGTGGAGTGGGAGCTCTCGATTTTTGAGTGAGGTTGAACACTACGGCAGCAGCATCGGGGTCTGCGTATATGTTGAACTCTGCTCTTGGTGTTTGGTTTCCCGCAACTCGGATAGCCCCTCCCATGATGACGATCCTCTTTGCCCGAGCGAATGTTTCTGGATCTTCTTGGGCTGCCATGGCTACGTTCGTACAAGGACCGATCACGACGATTGTTATCGATTTTGGTTCGTGGGTCCGCAGTTGATTGAGAATTTCGACGTGCGCCTGTGAGGATGATGGGGTGAAGTTGCTGAATGTCGAGACGCCATTGCTAAGTGAAGTGGTTGCAGGATCGAAGGCTGCTCTGTAGTCTGTTTGTATCAGATCCAGGAGCTATTCTCACTTTTGATCAGCACCAATTCAAGTTGGACCACGGATTGGATGCTCACCCTCGAATGGACGCCATTCAAACCATCAACTCCATGGAACCCCTCCCACTCTTCCGAGAAATCAGGTTCGCCATGGGCATGGTCTTTCAGCATAGGTTTATTGGCACCCAGCGCCACAATGGGCTTCCCGAAATCTACATCCTTTAATCCATTTCCCTTCCGAAATTCCCGTTCCTTTTCAAGTACGCTGAACAGTGCGACCAGGTTTTTCAGACATGGCTCAACTCCCACGTTTCCATGGCTGAGAGTTATGAGAAGGACTTCGAGTTTTTCTGGGTGATTGAATGCTAGTGATAGTGCCTGTGTAACCCAGGCTGTCAGGTGGAGTTCAAAGGGCTAGATTCACGGATAGGTAAACTGACCAGAACATCGTCAACCCCAGGATCTATATCAAAGTCAGTACGATGAAACTAAAGATTTGGACGGAATCTAGAAATTACCGCTATCAATTATAATCTTCTCAGAAACCATCTCTAGACGCAAAAACAAGCAAAAAACTTCTCCAATCCCAACGTCTCTCGTGCTCGTGATGAGTGAAGTGAGGAGGATGTCAACGAAGAAACCTGACGGAAGTCGACACCCTGCCTCAGCGCACCTTGTCAAAATTTCCGGAGCTACGGACACGACAAAGTGTGTTAAGATAACCTTAAGCGTTCTGACGGTGTTCAAATCGCAGTGTTAGTGAGGCCATAGTGGAGCGGCTACACGCGAAAATGGATGCTGTACATCCGTAGGTGGCTTTCAGTCGAGTCAGCATGGCGATAAATTGTGGTAAGCGGCGGCCCTAACCTATCGGTTCTAAGCGTTTTAGTCAAGCCCTTGACAGCTACCCCACTTCCAGTGACCAAAATATTATAAGCATTCTTGACTATTATAAATTCCAGAGCGGCGGCTTCAAATATTTGGATTGGTTGCGCTGACAGCTGCCGGAAATGGTGTCACTGGCGTCTTCGTCACCTGACGAACTTCGAGAGTTTTGTTTGGCATTGCCTAAGATCGTAAGTCATCTGCGAGATGCTTTATACGGCTTGAATCCGTTTTAAAGTCAAATAGGATTTGCATGCCCATCTCTCAGGGAGTATTTCACGTCAGACACTACACGAAATATGGAAGAGACGTATTCTAGAAGAGCCCAACCTGGGACTTGAGGATCCCTTGATTGCGATGTGCGATAAATATTCACACGAGGAGTGAGTATTTCTTCAATTTCGACCTCTTGCAGATTTTGTATTTCATAAGCTCATGCAACCCCATGCAGTTTCTTTGGGCTGTTTTCGACCTTCATCTACAGACTACTGAACAATGTGGAAGCCGTCCGCATTGCTACGGAACAGACTCTGAAGGATTTCGAAGATGATGGAGTTGTTCACTTTGAGGTGCGAACGACCCCTCGAGCGTTTGAGAAGACAAGTACGTCATCAGTGAATCATGTTTGCTGGCTATTTTCTGACCGTGTACCCTCAAACAAGACATGTCCAAAGATCTCTATGTTGAAACTATCGTGGAAGCCATCGAAAGGCACAATTCAAATTCCTCTAAGATGAAAGCATACCTGATCCTTTCAATTGACCGACGAAACACGGCAGCGGAGGCAATGGAGGTCGTGAACCTAGCTCTCAAGTACCAGAGACGAGGTGTCATTGGAGTCGACTTATGCGGAGACTCTCTCTGTGGCGATATCTCGATCTTCAAAACCGCATATGCAAAGGCCAAAGACCATGGATTACATGTCACACTTCATTTCGGAGAAGAACCAGGTTGTATACCGGAACTCATGACGTTGCTCTCATACAATCCTACGAGATTGGGCCATCTACTGTTCATTAGCCAAGAAGCCAAAGATGAGATTATCAGGAGAAAGCTAGGAATTGAGCTCTGTCTCACTTCCAACATCAAAGGACCGCATATTCCGAGCTATGAGGAACATCATCTGCCGGAATGGTTGAAGGAGGGCTGTCCAATTGCTCTTTGTGTAAGTACCGCCTCCTATTCTTACTCCAGTCACGAATACGTTGTATCTAACACGTTGTTAGACAGACAACGCAGGCGTGAATGACTCGCCCAGCTCGACTGAGTATTTTCTCGCAGCAAAATATTTCTCACTGTCATATCTTCGTTTGTGGGAAATTGCAATGAGCGGTGTTGATGCGACTTTCGTTGGGGACGCTGAAAAGGAAGTCCTCAGGAGGAATTTCAGGGATTGGAGAGAAGGAAGAGGAAGGCAGTGGATCAAATGAAGGGATGACATTCATTCTTCGGAACGCAGGCATCAGCTTAGCATGTGGGTGTGGTCTTTTCTCTTCATTGCAATTCACCGCCTTGAAAATTGGGAGGAAGGGAAACATGATGAGAAAATAGGAGTTACATAAAGGAATCTAGAAGTTGCAGACAGGACCAATGCGGTTTCGCCATGTCGGTGTGTGCTCTATAGACGGAGGGACGGCCATAGACTGGAGAGATCATCACGTCAAAATATCCGCTGAGCCACCACTCAGATCAATAATTCCAGATCAACTGACCTAGTTTAACTCCAGTAGAATACCCAAGTTTATTCCTGCCCTTCCTCATAGCTTTCGGCCCCCAATTCATTGGCGGCATACTTATCACGTGATGCTATTAGCTCGTTGGCTGCATTTCAGCTGGAGAAAAATTCGCGAAAAAGAACAACACATTCTTAAAACACGCTTCGTGAAGATTTTATCAGATCTCCCAAGCTCGAATGAGTTGACATGGCTTTAGAAGCGTATGGTATCATTACCGCCGCTCTTGGTCTCCTACCCCTGTGTCGAGGTGAGTGCCCGCAAAATTTCGCCCCTCACCGCCTCAAAAATGCATGATCTCTTGACTGATGAGCTCCTCAGATGGCCTCGACATGATCAAGGATGTATTCAATGCATCAAAGACCCTAGAACTAGCTGTTGGTAGAGTTGAGCTGCAGAAAGACGTGAGTCTATCTCCTTTTCCGAAACCGGCCATTTCTGACATCACGTGTCAGCGATACGATGAATGGAGAGATATCTGGCGAGACGACGATGGTACTGAAGACAAGAAGTTTGAGGCATATGCAAAGAGCAACCCGGAATCTGCGAAACGGGTTCTCCGGCAACTCGCACTCCTATCCCAAGCGCTTTTCGACGTGCACCAGCTGGAAGATGAGTATGGATTCAGACAGACGGAGCGGACAAACAGGGTACCGAACCCAGCCCTTCTCGCACTTAAGTCTCATCTCAGTACTTATACTCATTTAGGAACCCAAAGACCTCTCTCAATTCCGGTTGAAAAGCGGACAGGAACTCACGTCGGAAACCCAAATTTCATTCCTGGAACGCTGCAAGGTGAACTTATCATTCATCAAGAAGTGCAAATTCGTTTTCAAGAAGAAAGACACAGCATGGAAAGAACTTACCGATCTGTTGAAAGAGTACAATGAAAACCTTCGATCATATGGGCCAAAGTTCGATTTGGAGAAAATGGTCAAGGGCGAATTCGAGTTCCTGCGAAAACTAGCACACAGCGAGTTACGTCGTCGAGCCGAGGCATCAGCATATGAGGCGAAAAGGTCCCCGCCGGAAAGCAAAGAAGCGAAACGATACCAAGATATCTCGTTAGCAGCAAATTTCAGCACTGTAGTGAAGTTCGAGAGGCAGCATGGGGTATATAAGTTCTCCATGTCGGATTTCAGGCTGGATCCAGCATATATGCTATCGTCATCAGACTCTTCCACGATGGCGCTGCTGTTCGACTATCCGGTCAGGAAGGAACATCGAGTAGTATTAATCGAATGGGTCAACATTCTCGATGGCGACTACGAACGAGATACGAGGATCAAGACGCTAATGCTTGCTGCCCCAAAACCTGGAGAGCTGCTCCTTCCGACTTGCTATGGTATGGTGGAGGATCCTAAGACACGGATGTTCGGCCTGGTTCTTGCCCCACCAGCTCATATTCGCTCCAATTTACCTCCTATTCTACCATCTGGGGCAATATCCAAGAAGCGCATGCCGTTCTCACTGATGGAGCTTCTGGAAAAGAAGCACCCTTCGTGTCAGCATGTTCTGGACCTAGGAATTCGTTTTCGTCTGGCCAAGAAATTGGTCGATGCCGTGCACATGATGCACTGTGTTGGTTGGGTTCACAAGTACTTCACTTCCTCGACTTTCATTTCTAGATTTCGCTGACAGTGATGAACAGAAATATCCGCTCGAACTCCATCCTCTTCTTCCCCTCCCGGTACACACCTCCCCGCGGACTCCCCGGACCCGATCCAGGCTACCCGCAAGAGCTCGGCTACAATGACCCATTATTCGTCGGACTGGGAAATGCGCGTGTAGATGATCTGATCCAAGATCCTGGGAGAGCGTATGCAGAACCGGGAGCGCGAGGAATGCACCCGACAACCCGCCTCACAGATATCAATCTCGACTACTATCAACACCCTGATAAACGCCGAAATCCGACACTGAGATATTCCAGAGCATTTGACATTTATAGTTTGGGGTGTCTGTTGTTGGAGATTGGGTTCTGGAAGCCGCTACACCACTTGGTGGATGTCGAGGTGAATATGGATGCGTTGAGGAGGCAGCTTCAGGCACTGGCTACGAAGTTGGATGGGTAAGACTTAACACCTTTATTTGAATGCTGGGGCTAATTGAATTTTGGCAGGATGATGGGATCGATATATGGCAATGTAGTCCGGAAATGTTTGGCAATTGGTACACGTGAAAGAACGGAAGCCGAGTCTAGGGAGTTGTCGAACTTCTGCTCCGAGATCGCAGCTAGTTTGGACAAATGTTACGCTTAAGACGATTAAGAACCAAAATTTGCTTGGGACAGAAACTAGAGGAATGGTTCAGGACAAATCAGCGGTAAATGCAGGCAAAAATCTGGTATGCAAGTTGGGAAGAAGTGGTTACAATTTGGGCGTTTTACGGTCCGATCCGCAAATAGTACCATTTGAATCATTTAACCGATTGTGAGTCGTGGATATGAATTCCTACAACTTTTTAGTTTTGAATCACCTTTCGGACACTACCTGTTTGTTATTGGGTCACAGTGTCGTAATCTTAATCAGGAGCCGTACCCGGATGGTTCAAATGTAACTGTCATAATTTGACCCAAACTCCTCGCGCCCTAAAAGTACAAAATATTTCTCACACAATCAGTTTTCGAGACGGACTGGGACCTTTTCAACTTATCATACTCGATTGTCATTTACAAGTGGCTCGCAGTACATCGACCGCAATGGAAACCTCTATCAATTCGAGTTCCCCGAACCTCACCTCTGAGTCCATTCTCGATACCCCGATTACCCTCCGATAGGAACGCCATTCATCGACTGGCGTTGCACCGTAGTTATAGCAACTATCATACTCATTCTCACCTGGTTCACCCTCAAAACAATCACGGGACGAAATCTGCTGCAGCACGGACGACAGCTCAACAAATCCGCGCAGACCATCGAACGGTGGCTCTCAAAACTGGATGACCTTTCACGCAAAGCTGAAGGTGAACACAAAGCTAGACTAGACAAACTTTCAACCATACGTAAAGGCGATAAAGCCCACCTGGATGATCTTTCAACTAGGCTTAAAGACGACGAGGCTCAACTGAACAAACTAGAGAAGAGAGTAGACCGGCACGACGAAAGGATCGATAACTGTGATGAGCGGATCGACAATGCCAGGGAGGTAGATATGGATGAGAAGTCCACTATTCTCAGGTCCTTAAATCGTACACTTGTTGGACAGGATCACATTCTTGGGGAAATCGAATAACTCAATGTAAAGTTAGACACAGGCACCTTAAACAACCAGGGCAAATTCTCTGATGCTTCAAAAACACCAAGCGGGGCCGAGCAAAGCACGTTAAAGAAGTTTGTGAACGAATCCCAGGCTCGTGATGGAAATAAAGCACTTTTCGAGAGACGGAAGTTGAGGGGCGTATGGATACTAGATATCTCGCAAACGGGGAGGTGGTTTTTTTCAACCCGTCGACCAGCTCAGATCGTGTGCCGGATCCACGTTCAATCTGTAAGACCAATTTCCTTATGTCGTCTGAAAATTTCAAAATACCTCGCTACCGACCCTTTGAAGAAATTTCCTCCTCACCTCGAAACCGGAGACTGATCGGCTTTCAAGAAAAACATAGCACCAACACTATGGAAGAAAACATCATACTTTCGAAGAAGACTTCCGTGTATCTCTTGCGTTTTGTGATCCTCTTGGAACTTTCAGGACTTGGAAGGCAAGTGCCCAAAGAAAATCGATGGTCCATAGAGGTACTTTTGCCGGTCTTCCGAGAGCAGCCCAGCGTTCAGTCTGAATTTCAGTGACTTGAATTTTCCTCATCGCGCCGTTATGGATTAATTCCCAGTCCACATATGAATATCTCATAGCACAAAGAGGACTCTCCCAGTTTCCCCTTCCATTTTATCAAGTATATTTCCATAAACTGCTCGCAAACGTTGAAGACCCCGCTCAGCACTACACTCTCAGTAGAAGCACAACTTTGCTTCCTCGATACGGCACCCACAATTAATCGCATTCTGCAAACTGGCAGATCCGGAGATGCAAGAATGGAGGATGAAAATAGCACTCAATTTCACAGTCTTCCCTTTGGGGAAGCCATGCTTCCCCAGACTCGATGGAATCGCTCCTTCCAAACTCGGCTGCCCTCACATCACGACCCAGTTGAACGAAAGCTACTCCTCGAGTGTTTTGAACAAGCCGCCGAATCACACGCATTCCGGACCGATCTGCCACATATCGCAACTCAGCTCGACGAATCATACTTCTCAAACACTTTGGATATGCGAAGAATTATACCGACCCGCCACCCCATGTACCCTTCAAGGATAATCTTGCCCACATCCCGAGCCAAATCAACGAGACAAATAATTTCAAAGAATGCACAATTGAGAGAACCACTCTAGCCCCATTGACCTGAGGAATCTCTCCCGATTACAAACCACCTCAATGAGACATACTCCTCCAACATTTTAACTCAAGCGAGAAACCACAGTGGTTCTCTTGACCCAAGGAGTCTTCCCCATATCACAAATGGTCTCAACGTGTCGTAATTCTCAAATCAGTTGTACAATTCGAAGGACCATACCGGTTCCCTCTATTCAAGGAGTCTTCCGCATATCACGAACCAGCTGAACGAATCATATTTCTCCAACACTTTATTTAGTGAAGAGAATCATATGTCACTCCGTCCAAGGAGTCAATCAAATTCAACGAATAATTCCACGGGACCGCCACCACTCGATCAGAAGGTACAAAACCAATCGATAACTTTGTCCTTAACACTCGTCGGAGTATTCATCGTCATTGGAATGTTGCTCTACGTCAAGTTTGTTAAGAGAAGCATGTACATTGCTTGGAAAGATATAAATAAGTTGGATATGGAAGAGAAGGCGTCACAGCAAGACCTCTCGAAGGCTGTTAAGGGAAAGAAAATCGCGGAGACCACTGAAACCGGCAACGGAATACAATGGACCAACGTTCCTCTTTAGGGTTACGTCAACTAGGATTCATGAAAAGTTGAAATAAAAGTTAATCCAGTAGACAGTTCTGTATCCCCCTGTCTTACAATTTTATTACCTTTCGCTTTTCTTGCGGTTATCCAGCACCATCCCGCTCTCCCAGCCCTCTTCCGACCTTGTTGTCACTTGTTAGAAAATATTTAGGAGGGCAAAGCACCCTTAACCAGATGCTAGTACCCTCAAACTCACCCTAGCATTGTTCACTCCTCTTGAAAGATGTAAGCAGAGAACCGATAGCATGCATGACATCTTTTCCGTTCTCGGCGGAAGCGGTTCTGCAGCCGCCTGGCGTCCGGACGACATCACAGGCGGCCGCAAAGAGCGCATCTCGGGGGTGAAGTCCCCATATTTCAATGAAAGATTGGTCAGCTTCGAATACAAAATTCCTATCTTCCAGTTTAGTACTATTCCGTCATTGGACACAATGTCCGGGCGGCTTGTTTAAGTCCGAGTAACGCCATATCCTGCAGCACGCCGAGCTCGCTTAAGTGGAAAGGGGAACTAACCCGTATCTAAAAAAGTCCGAGGCTAGACGAGCCGACGACATCTCAGCTTCTATATATTTGTGCTCCAAAACCACGGAAAGCCTCAATCTTCAACATAAACTTCATCATTTTCATGTCCCTTAACCCAGGTCGCCAAACGATCAACGACCAGATTTTTCAGCACCAAATTGCATCATCTCCTCCAATCTCCAGAAGAACCATCCAAACAGCCAACATGCCAGGAAGGTACTCTGAGGCCCACAAGTCCGAGAACCTTAACGGACCCGGCGATGCCCGACCAACAGCCCTCCAAATCATCAAGGACGAGGGTCTCGAAGGCAAGATGACAGACAAAGTCTTCATCGTTACAGGCGCGTCCTCAGGTATCGGCGTCGAGACGGGTCGTGCACTCGCCGCAACGGGAGGAAAAGTCTTTCTCACCGTCCGCGACATGAATAAAGGAGAGGCAGCCTGCAAATCGTTCCTAGAGCCTGGCCGGGTGGAACTTCTTGAAATGGACAACAACTCTTTGGAAAGTGTCCGTGCCGCCGCCAAGACCTTTTTGAGTAGGAGCAACAAGTTGAATGTCTTGGTCAACAACGCCGGGATTATGGCTTGTCCAGAGGGGAAGACTGCTGATGGATTCGAATCTCAATTCGGTGTTTGTCACGTGGCGCATTTTCTTCTCTTCTGCTTGGTTAAGAATACCATGCTCGCCTCTTCTACACCCGAATTCAACTCCAGAGTCGTCAATGTTTCCTCATCCGGCCATGCCGCTGGCGAAGTTCAGTTCGACAACTACGAATTTCAAAAGGGAAACTACAGTCCATGGGGTGGCTACGGTCAAGCCAAGACGGCCAACATCTACATGGCCAACGAGATCGAGAACCGCTACGGGGCAAAGGGTCTTCACGGATTGTCTCTGATGCCGGGCGGAATTTGGACCAATTTGCAGAAGCATGTTTCAGCTGAGCAGATGGCAGAGTGGAAGTCGAATCCTCAAGCGAAAGCGTATATCAAGAGTCCGGAGCAAGGAGCTGCTACGACGGTCTTGGCTGCCGTGGGAAAGGAGTATGAGGGAAAAGGAAGACTGTACTTGAATGATTGTGAGACTGCTGAGGCAGGAATGAAAGGTCTGAATGGATATGCGCCACATGCATTTGACAAGGAGAAGGAGGCGAGATTGTGGAATGATTCACTGAAGATGGTTGGGTTGACCGAAAACTGAAAGGATGGGGTTGACCGAAAGCTTAAGGGATGCTGGAAACCACCTTGCAAGAAATAGTCGACTGCAATTGTATGTAGTCCTGCTTATGAACTTATGGTATTAAACTTCAAATATTCATCACAAAACTTGAGGCATCCCCGAACGTGGTCGGATTTTTTGAACTCTGCGATGTCCACTTCCGCCAGTTTCCACTCAGATGGAACCGACTACTCACATTCTTCGGGGAGATTGGGGAGAAGCATCTCAAATGGCTTCAACTGCCTTCGAACTCAGGTTACCGGCCAATCTTGAGCGATTGATACACCCTTGCAGCGATATCTACCCGGATGAGAAACATCGTTCTTCGAATGGCGATATCTTGACCATGGTGAGGACGACTTCACAGATGCCACCAAATGTCTTCATACCCATCACTAGAAGCGGCCTGACTGGGCTAGCAGTACATATAGCTACTTGAAGGTCGCTGCGCGGTATGCAGAGGTACTAGAAGACCCGAAGCCTGCGCCACTGAGAAGAGAAAGCAGCGTCACCAAACATATGACAGTTCGTGAAACGGTGAAGTTGAAAACTATAGAAGTTCAATAAGTGTCTGGCGAAGATACTACAACATTAGTCAATAAACATTCTGGAAAAGCAATCGAATTTTCCGATTTTAGAAATGGGAGTGGGAAACGTCTCAATTCGGCCGAGCTGGGCGTCGTCAAAGATTGCATCAAATCGAATCTTCGAGTTCAAGACGAAAGCACTTCTTCAGACGGGGCTCTGAATGAGACCATGGAGAGCAAGCACTTCAATGGTACTTGCCATAGCGAAGCAACCTTCGCGTCAATGCGACTCCCTGCAACGGACGAAGACAAGAACCTTGACCTCGAGAGGCCAGCGAATAACCTCCAAGGAGGCTACCAGTATTTTGGGCTCCCAGATCAGAGAGCTACCAAACATTTTGATGGAGACCGGAGCGTCATTGTCGTCTCGAATCGTTGCTTTCCAGTTTCCGCTTCTCTTCTAGACCCCATAGTTCCGAAGATCTCGAAAACAAATTCAATTCTATACACTAGGGGGGCATCAGATTTGGAGGGTTGTAACCTTGCATTGCAGTCTTGGCTTATTGGCCTGAGGCGCTCAAAGTTACAACGCCGTCAAAGAAGGCTGGAGGAGCACTCCAGGAAGTCATCGCTGTGAAGAAAGTGGTAGTCACTTCTTTGCGTGAGATAGACTACAGCTCTGATAAGGAGCGGCGGATTGACGATCAGGACACTAATATGGATGAGATCAGAAAAATACTCAAGGAACTCGAAAGAAGCATGTAGTTGATTGTAGAGAGATCGGTTGCACCAACAGACTTCAGGCCACAAATGATGGCCGAGAAACCTGGGCAATCCATCTTTAAGAAGTCCAAAGTAGGATGGACAGCTCTCAAATATATTAATGGAGATTCCTTTCGGCGAGATGTTTCGCAGTTATCCAGGCAACTGAGACGAACCAAGGAGCGAAGAATGTGCAGCTTCTTTGAACCGAGCCGGTTTCCTAATCACTCAACTTGCATAAGGAATGTTATATTTGAAGGAGTATGTTGCTTATATAGCCCATAAATCCTACGAAGGATCTCAACCATTTGTCTCTCATACTCGAGTGACAAGATGGATCGATGTGGCCTGGGCGTGATCCAGGAGATAGGATCTTCGCCAGCGGTGTATTGGTGAAAGCCATCTCAAGAACTCTGAGCCTCAAGATGGACAGTGTATTCCGTATCCAAAATGAAGAAACATATTCGTCCCAATGAGATTCGTTGGCACGTGCAAATCTCGCGTCCGTTCTTGTCGCAAGTACCATTCTCGTCCCAGTTTCGGGACTTCATTTCGGCATGAGATAATATTCAAAGACTGAAGTTGGTATCTCCAAGCCAATCCAAGTCAAACCATGTACTTATATCGCCCAACTCGTCCATCAATATGTTTGGAGGCACGGAGAAATCAACGCCTAGGCCATCCCAGAAACCCGCCGGTAAGCCGTCCAAGGCCTCAGAATTATTCATTGGCTGCGTATTGGCACCACTGGCATCGCTTACACCTTGGGTTTGTTGCTCAGGAGCTGTCGTGCCTGAATTTGAGTTCCAAGAGTCTTTCGTCAACTGGACCAGATGGTCAAATTTAACCTGCGCGTTCTTTGCCACAGACCAAGTTTTGCCCAGACTTAACAAAAGCTTCGTGCAAGAATCCGCCTGTTGAAGGAATGTCTTCAAATTCGTAACCTTCCGGATCTCAGGACAAGTCCAAAGGCAGTAGAGCATGGTGATCCCAGAAACGAAGACTGCATGGGCCGTCAGCCAGGAGTTCGTCATATTTGCAAAACGAGCCAGCTCGGACTGGATGCGTATGGTTGCAATCGCGCTCTCATAGCATATCACGAGAGATGAAGAGGACGGCTGTGGAATAGCTGGACTTGGACGATTGAGAAGCATCAAGCACTGATGAAATTTGAGTTCCACGAGGCGTTTTGAACGATCCTGGAGGCCGGGCCCACCTCCACCAGATATTCCTCGCCATTTCAAGTCTTGTTGTGCATTTTTGAGAATGTGACGACAAGCAGAATCGGTCTGAGCTTGCCATTCGGGGAAATTACTAGGCCACGGGAACCGAACAGGAGATTGCGCGACGCGATAAAGCATGAGCTTTATCTCTGCATTGATTCGGTCAAATCGAAACGAATAGATGGCTGCTGTGTATGGCGATTGAGGAAGACAAATTCTCTTAGCGCTTGGTTCAGACTCGGGTTGCAGATCGACGGCATCACGATCTATCTCTCCAGATTCCCACTCACCTGGATACTCGATATCGATACCCTCGTCGCGCAGAGTAAGCGGTCTTCCAAGGATAACACAGATGGTTCTGTCCAGAGAATATGCGGACCAGAATACTGTACTGCGCAGCAATTTTATTCTCGAGAGCTCGGCACTTTCGACAGGAATGTTGCCACCGAATCGACCTGGACTTCTTTAAAATCTTTTCACCACGGAGCACTGGTGCACAACAATGAATGGGTAGTGGCGAACTGACCATCAATGTGCTTCCGTTGCAGCCCGAGGTCCAAACAGCTGGCGAGAATGGTTGACGAGAGGAACCATGCATTCATACCATTCGTAAATGAGAAGCTGCTCAATACTAAGAGCAACATGACTTGAACACCACGAATGCTGTCATGTAGTTGAACCTTTGCCACATGAGCCATGGCCGTGGCGTAATACGACTCTGATGAGAAGCTCGTAGAGAGCCTTGATTCTAGGACTTTGGCACCTAGCGCAACAACCAAGAACAATTGAGAAACGTCCATCAAGTGTGATGGGGATTGGGGTGAGGGTCCCGTATCATGTGACTGAATTCTAACCACCATCTCCTGAAACAACTCCTCGTGGATGAAAGGATAAAGAGGCTGCCAAGTCTCGAAGTAGGCGTCAACAAAATACCTCAACTCGTCTTCATGTGGCAGATCTGCAATCTCTCTCGGTACTTGGGAAGTAACAACCGGTTCTTCATTTCTTGCTTCAGGGACTTTCATCGCACCTGGAAGTCCTTGAGATTGGGGGGCAGATGCAAAGATCAGACGGGCGAATGTGACACCAGAAGACGCTCCCAAGTACTTTGGCTCTGCAGAATTCGCCAGAGATAGCAGGCCAACATCGTGAGCTAGTGGCTGACTGGGTCCAATTTGGCTCGGCATTGAAGTCGTAGGCGAGTCAACTTTCGGAGATGCATCAGTGTCATTCGAGTATTGGTGATTCCTAGAGTGTGCAGGAGGTTGATTCTGATGTTGTTTGTCCTGAAAGAATTGTTGACCCGGTCTTGTCTGATCAGCTCGGGGACTGCAATTACCTGGATTGACTGGAGAAAGTGCGTCAGGTGATATCTTTCGCACGATGCCTTCGAGCCATTGAGTCCGCTGTTCCAGCTGTCGAATGTATCTGAGATAAAATTAGCCTCCGCCTCTGGAATCGAAGCCTCGTGTCGTGAAGCCAACTTACAGCCTCGAAGCCTCAACGTCTGCTCCGGGCTTGATACACGCCACACCAGCCTTCACGCAGTTGGAGCAGGCAGGGTCTTGATTTCCACAGCGCACCTTTTGCAGGCGGCAGCGGGCACAGGCGGAATTCCTCTTTCGACGAGTTGGGGCTGATTGATCATCCGAGCCGAGCACGTCCATGGAGAGATGAGAACTTGGGACCTGACTGAGTGTTCTTCTGGATCGTAAAACGGATACGGGTAGGTCGGCGAGATTCTTTGATAAAATGGATATTACCCGAGAATTGAGATCAAAGTCCTTCTGGTGCTTGGTAGGAGTGCTTAGTCAAAAGCGAGGAGTCGGCGATGGGCCGAGGGTCGGTCAATGCCCGACGCTACCTAGATCAGTACTAGAGGTGTAAGTCGAGCTCGATGCATATCCTACTGTAGTCATCCCAACTAACTATGTTCATCTACAATATGTACGGTATCCTAGAGTATTAGAAGAAGAGAGTACCAATTGAAGGCTGTTTGTTCAAGGATTTTCTTCCTGGAAATTTGACATGCTTTTTTGTGTTGAAATTTCAGTTGCCAACAGCTGAAATTTAGCGAGTGGTCCCCTAAAAATAATTAGCGACGAAGTCCCTGTACCTTTGGCCAAAGCCAGCTGTTTAGGGTCTGCTATCTCTGTGCTTCGCTGAGGGCAAACATGGATCATGCCACTTGAAACGCTCAGAAGAAATGAAAGACTGTAAAAGAGCATATGATTGTTGCTAAAAGCTAGCTTTGTGATCTCATCATTTCAGAAAAAGGTGTCTCTGGTCATAGGAGGGCAAGAGTTTCATGAAGTCGCGAAGCTTCTCTTCCAACAGCCGGATTGGAAGAAAGACGCTTTTCTCATCTATTGTATCAAGTTGAATGATGGAAGATCCGTAGGAATTGTGCCGAGGTGTGTTGAGAGGGACCGACGGGAAAAAGAGGTTCGACTCCGGGTCATGGACTCCAGAGCTTCCTTGGGCCCTATCAAAATCACCAACGCTCTGCAATCCTCAGAAACTGCCCGATATACCGCTGGAAGTCTTCGTAGAGCTTGAAGGATAGATATTCGTTTTGAGCATACGTTTCAGCAGTAACTGGTGTTGGAGGAAGGGGAGCTTCAAAAATTTCGACGTTAGCATTTGCTCGTTCAGTTCATGAATCATGAATTAGGCCGGCTCCTTTAGAAAATAGCACATGAGATACAGTTCTCTCAAGTCTCAAATACTCCAGCCTCTCACTTCAAGAATTCAAGCACAGAAGACCAGGTTTCAGAAGCAACTACTTCATTCAGATAAAGAGTGTCTTCTTGTATCGCATGCGCACCACTACCTAATATCGCATCGCATCTCTCAGCTCATATCACCATGATCATCGTAGAGATATCCGTGTATTGCCAGTCCATGGCTCCGAGCTGAAAGACATCATAAACAACGCCAAAGGAACGTCCAGTCCATCATTAAAATCCCAAACCAATCCCAGCCATCCCATCTGCCATGTATCCATCCCGGTTTCTTATCGTACATTCTGAAAGCACCGCTGAATCATTTTGAGAACTCCGCTGATATCCGAATCCGTCGCCAAGTTTTGCTGATCCAAGTCCTAATGCGAAATTTTGAATTTGAGTGAAGGATTGAAATCACGGGCTCCCAAAGAAAATGTCCTCTCCCCCAGGAAACATCTCGTCTCCACCATTGGTGCCGAACGCATCATCAAATTTCCCCAACAAGAGATCGGGGTCTCGCTCTAACTGTGTCATCTCATCGTTGCTGGCTGTCGCAAAAGCTTCGAGGAACATCTCGTCGACATGCTCGGAAATGTTAGCCAGTCCAGTCAAGTTCGTCATCTCATCGCCGTGATTGGAAGTCGCGTCAATATCATAGTAGTGGGTGCTGGCTGCTGGCGAGGACGACGATTCGCAGAGTCCAGGAGGAGAATGGTAGCTGTGTACGGACTTGGCTGGCGATGCAGGGTGCGAGGGGAGATGGTCCGAGAGACTCGTAACAGAGCCACGGTGTTCGCGGTACGTTGAATGTGAGCTGTACGCCGATGGAGAATGTGCCTGAATTGCCTGAGGGGAAACACAGTCCTTGACCTCAGGAGAATGCGGTTGTGAATACTGATGGAAGCTCGCATTGTCCGTAGCAGCAGAGGTCTGGGTGTACTCGTAATCAGCGAAAGGTTTGTCATCCAAGATATCGTCGAGTTCGCTGCGAGGGGATTGTCCAGAGTTACTCTCGGAGCCAGTGGTTGAGGATGCAGAAGACATCGCTTTGTTCTTGCTTCGCGTCCGGGAAGATTTCTTGACTCGTTCCTCGTTGTCTGGTCGATTCTTGCGAGGCCTGCCACGTTTGACTGTCTTCTTCACAACTCCTTCGAAGGCTCCAATACACATTCCTCGTTGTCTATGGCGAGTGAGAGCATCGTGCCTGGCGAAGCTGTTTCCACATTGGCATGGATATGGCTTGATGCCACTGTGGATCTTGGCGTGCCTCTTCAGATCATGTTGGCGGACGAAACATTTCTTGCAGTGAGGGCATTGAAATTGTCGGTCTCCGAGATGAGTCTGGACATGCGACTTGATGTTTTCCTTTCGACCAAAGCGTTTGTTGCACTCTGGGTAGAGACAGAGCCATTTTCCATCAGTTGGATCTGGGCCAGAGATGAAGGTAGCAATATCATCAATGGTAATTCCAGTGTCTGTGATTGACTCTTCAAGATTGATGCTAGATACCGACTCGGATCGTCGATATGGGGATCCCGAAACTGGAGAATGGGCAATTGGAAGACCGTGGTGTGATGGTTCTGGGTAGGACATATTTGGTTCAAGATTTGGCTTGTTCGAAAATGGGTCGCCAAACAACTGCAAAGGTGCCATTTCTGGGGAGGAATGATATGATAGAGTTGGAGAAACATTCGAAGAAACTGGTGAATATTGCGAGCCATTGAATTCCCCGCTCTTCATGAACTCCAGATTGAGATTTGACATATTCATGAAATTTGCGGTTGGCATGGGAGCAGAATCAAAGGTACTCGAGGAGGGAATTTGCCCAGAACCAGGAGGGCTAGGTATTGGATTCATCTCGGCTTCTTTTCTCATGTCGTCGAAAATCCCTCTGGCTCGCTGGTTACTGTTGGGTTTGATTGTCTCCTCCATTGATGTATCGTAGCTATCCATGAACCTCTGAGGGGTCTGCTCATGCTTGACCGTACTGTGATACGGAGTATCGGCAGGAGTTGGGGGAAAGTAACCTGTTTAGATTAGCAGTGCTTTGCAAACTCCTTCGCAATACATACTTGGTGCATTCTGATTTGGAGGTGTAATTGGTCTCTGCGAAGACTTCAAAGCCAGGTTCTCGAATTGAGCAACCCTATCCACAATTCCACCACTTATTCTCCTGCCACTTGAAGACCGCCTGCTGTTTTTTCCACTGTTCTGCATTTCATCGAAGCCCGCCGAGAAATCCAGATAGGCAGATGGTGTCAAGGCGTCCGAGAATAGATTGAAGTCATTGCCCCCGAAGCTGCTGGGGTCGACATTGATTATTGTATTGATAGGTCCGGAGTATGAATATTGAGAAGAGGGTCGTTCTCCATATTGATTTCCAGCATCAAAGGATTGTCTGTTTGGTGTGACGATTGGTGAATTGAGGTAATTCTCGTCATTGTCGAAGTTCGTAAACTGTTGGCCCGGGCGTGCCAGTCTTTGCTGCTGCGTTTCTCGCAATATATGCTGTTGTGTCGTTTGATATCCTTGGTTGTTAGTAGTACTTACCGTGATTTCCTGCGGGGATTTTTGTCGTCTTCGTTGATCCAGACTCATTCCACGTCGATGGGCATGTCTCTGGATATTTGGCAGGTTGTTAACCTTCACTGGTTCAAAAGCCGTTGGTGTCGAGTTTTGTCGTCGGTGTTGTCGTTGTCGGTTTTGAAGGTTATTCGTAGGATTGGACAGCATTATGAATGCTCGAGGAGTTCGGAAGATTGTCGATGAAAGTATTGCAATTAAGCAAACCTATGTCCGAGACTGTGAAGTATTAGCTACGAAGTTTTACCTCTTGGTAAATGCGTAACGCAATACCTCACGCAGCGCAAGCCGTTAGGCCGGGCAAATTGTGATCTTAGGACTTCTCAGCAGGTGTTGACTCTTTTTGAGCCTTGTGGATGATATTGGGCCTTCCTCAGGCCTTGGGAAGCTGGAGAAGGAGCTTTTGTAGAGTAGAGGTCTTCCCAGCCGGAGAAAGGTGTTTTCTTGAGGTTCGTAGAGTTTGGTTTCTTTTATGATAATTTTTGTTCTTCTTGGAGAGGTGGTGGATTTCAAGATCTTGAGCCGCCAGTTGGAGTAAGATCTAAACAGATCGGTTGCCATGCGCAACCAGACTTCACTTGCACATCGCCCACAAAGTGATCCGTGCGCGCTCGGCCTTGTTACCGTATCAACCAGGTTCCTTGCACAGGCAAAAACCGCGCTGAGTGGTGTCTCGACTCCTATTGACGAATAATCTCATCGATCAGAGAAACCTTACATTCAATCAGCGCTTAGCATTTCTCCCATTGACCTCAAATACAACCTTGCTCATTATGGCTTCGAGTACTGGTACCATGAGAGGTACGCCAAATCGTGGCCAGGGTCGAGGAGCAGTGCCAGCTTTTACCAGCAGTCCTGCTTCGAGTATCCCTCGTCCTGCCTTTGAGACTCATGGCAGCTCTACTGTCCAGAGTGATGCCGGGGGATCTACAATGTCTGCTAGTAGACAGAAGCAGTCGAAGAGAGATGAGGTATGTCAGCGATCTTTCGTATCTACAGCCAAGGCTAATTATTGTAGGCCATCCGACGGAAAATTGAGACGGATCTCAGCAAAAAGAAGCATACCACTGGTCGAGCACGACAAACGAGAAAAGCCCCTCCGGGAACAGTCCTTGCCCTCCGACCGAGTCAAGCACTCCAGATCAAGCCGAACACCACAGTGGCCGAGGCAGCACAGTTGATGGCAGCGAAGAGAGAAGATTGCGTTCTTGTTACGGATGACGATGATCGAATTGCAGGTATCTTTACCGCGAAGGACTTGGCTTTTAGAGTCGTTGGAGCCGGGATAAAGGCCAGCAATGTTACCATCGCAGAGATTATGACCAAGAACCCTCTTTGCGCACGAACGGATACAAGTGCCACTGATGCTTTGGATCTTATGGTTAGGAAGGGCTTTCGCCATCTGCCAGTCATGGATGAGAACCAAGATATCTCGGGTATTCTGGATATCACGAAGTGCTTCTACGACGCTATGGAGAAGTTGGAGCGTGCATACAGTTCCTCGCGAAAACTCTACGATGCTCTAGAAGGTGTGCAATCAGAATTGGGATCAAGTCAACCGCAGCAGATCATCCAATATGTCGAGGCTCTGCGATCAAAAATGTCCGGACCTACCCTCGAGTCCGTCCTCAATGGCACGCCGCCCACGACTGTTTCCGTGCGAACCTCGGTCAAGGAAGCTGCTGCATTGATGAAGGAGAACCATACAACTGCTGTGCTAGTCCAAGATCAAGGATCGATCACTGGTATCTTTACCAGCAAAGATGTTGTTCTTCGTGTCATTGCTCCTGGGTTGGACCCTGCAAATTGCAGCGTGGTTCGTGTCATGACCCCACATCCCGACTTTGCTCCCATGGATATGAGCATTCAAGCCGCATTGCGAAAAATGCATGGTATGTACAACTCATTGCTTACTGGATCAAATATCTAATATAAATAGATGGCCACTACCTCAACCTCCCTGTGATGAACGATGCCGGCGAAATTGTTGGAATGGTCGACGTCCTCAAGCTTACATACGCCACATTGGAACAAATAAACACAATGTCAACTGGAGATAGTGAAGGACCAGCATGGAACAAATTCTGGCTTTCTCTTGACAACGAGACGGAATCGGTGATGTCTGGAGAAGGAAGTCACCACCACACTCATCACACCGGAGGAAGATCCTTAATGTCACCGGATCTGTCACGCGGAAATGAACGACTTGTTGATGCCAGTGTTGCACCTGGTGATTCTGCATCACATACCGGGGCTGATTCTCCTGCTCATTCAGCTGTTGCTCCTCATCCCGAGATTCCCACCGAGGAAATCCCATTCCCATTCAAATTCAAGGCTCCCAGTGGTCGTGTCCACAGATTGCAAGTCGTTGCTGCCCACGGTATGGCAGAACTCATTTCTTCTGTCACAGCAAAATTAGGATCAGAGGTTGAGGCTGTTGGTGGTGCAGCTACTTTTGAAGACGGAAAACTTGGTGCTTCGGGATATGCTCTCAGCTATTTAGATGACGATGGAGACACTGTCTCTATCACTACCGACCATGATCTTTTGGAAGCCATCGTCATTGCGAGAAACGGTGGCCGGGATAAGGTCGATCTATTTGTTCACGATCCTGAGAAGCCACCGATCAGCGCTACTTTGGATCCTCACCCAGTCATCAGCCAAGGTCCTACCCCACCTGCATCAACTGTCCGTGAGCGAAGACGAGCAGTTTCTGACGAGGAAGATGAGAGTGAGGAGGAGCAACCAATGAGAAGAACGAGGAAGGCCGCTCCTAAGCCAGTCGAGCAACAGGTCATCGCTGGTGTGCCGAACGAGTTGCTATTGCCCGGTGCGATAGTGACTCTTGCTGTTGTGATTGTTGGAGTGTTTGCATTGACGAGGGCTACCAGCCGTTAATATGATGAGATGAGACGAAGATAGATTGCACGAGAGCGTATAATTCTTTGTACATGTATCTCTGTACAGATATCTGCATCGCTTGATGCTTAATGAGAATGAGACTTTCGATACCTTCAAAACGCAGCTTCTGATCCTGACCTTGTGAAAATTCCAAACCAGTGGAATTCTTCGCCTGTTTGAATTTATTTAATCAAAAGCTTCAAAAATTTCAGGGACTAGAAGAAGGGCTCGCTCTCTCAGCCTTCACTTCCCAAAATGGCATGGCGCACTTTCTCGCTAGCGCGATATCGACTTCAGTAAAAAGTTGGAGCTAAAGATCAAACGTCAATATCAAACCCATCAACAATGATACTACGAAATATAGCCATACGGCATGGTGCGCTCCCCTTTTCTTCTCTATACCTTTAACCTTCCAATTGACCGTCTCCAGGCCGAAAAGCGCTCGCCCCTCCCCTCCACACATCCTTCCTCCGCACCCTCTCCACCGAAGTCTCAGAAATCGAATCCTCTATACAAAACCACATGAAAGAAACCCACTCCATCGAAGCGAACCTAAACCAACTCCACCTAACCCGTTCCTTCGTGCCCCCTTCCTCCGCCGGCGAAGACGATTCCATCGCCCGCGACTACCGTGCCTCCCGCAACATCAAAAAACGCACTCGAAATCTTGGTTCAGTCGTCTCCCATCACTACAAACCTCAGAAACTTCTGACAGATCCGCCGAAACCGGAACATGTTACGCTAGAGCTGTTGATGGCTAGTCAGAGCCATCTGGGGCATTCAACCAGTTTGTGGAATCCCGCGAATCAGAGATATATTTTTGGTGTGAGGCAGGGTATTCATATTATCTCCCTTGAAACGACAGCTGCGCATCTAAGGCGCGCGGCAAAAGTCGTTGAAGGTGTCGCCTACCACGGGGGTCTAATCCTCTTCGTGGGCACCCGTCCCGGGCAATCCTCCGCAGTCGTAAAGGCTGCGCAGTTAGCTAAAGGCTGCCATCTCTTCGAGCGCTGGATTCCTGGATCTATTACGAATGGGGACAGGATATTGGCCAAGTGCGGGATTAAGGCGGTGGATAAGGATGACGAGGTGGTGGATGGGTTTGAGGACAAGATTGCGGAGTGGAGGTCCCTGAGGCCGGATCTTGTGGTGGTGATGAATCCGTTGGAGAATTATATTCTGTTGCATGAATGTGGTCTTAATAATATTCCGACGATTGGGGTCATTGATACGGATGCGGATCCTACTTGGGTTACATATCCTATTCCAGCTAATGATGATAGGTAAGCTTCCTTTTGGGCTGTGGGATGGATGGGCGAGAGGAATGGATGCTAATATTTTGGTGCAGTTTAAGATGCATACAAGTCATAGCCGGCGTTCTCGGCCGCGCAGGCGAAGAAGGCCAGCGAAAACGACTCGAAGCTGCAAAGACAGGCGAAGTAACCTGGCTGCCGCCTCCAGGGCTGGGCAAACCTGTCACAGAGGAAGAGAAAGCGAAGGAAGCTGCTGCGAGTGGAGAACGAGTGGTGAAGCCTAAGGTGAAAGAGGATGACAAGGTGCTTGATTCGATCAGGAAAAAGCAGAACTTTAGATCGATTGAAGTGGAAGAGGACCTGTAGGATAGGATACTGGGTAGATGTAGATGGGTGTATTATAGTGATGCCTGGCTTGGCGCCACGGGAATCAAATATGAAGGATATTTCCTGGTGCTTCTGCTAGGCAGATGTTTGATCGTGTCATGTATGTGTGGAGGGTCTTGAGGTCTCGTCTCAAGTTACAAGCTGCAGCTTCGCTATTTAAACCAGGCATCTTTCTGATGTTCCTTCATCTATCATCTTTCCCGAGATCTCAACTCCGGGGTTTTGCGATGGTCTTCGGCATGACCTCCTCCTCAACCATGACACACTTGAGGCAACGAATACATTGTTCTAGCAAGGCTTTACAATAACGTTGTCTGAGGCTAAGGAAGTCTCGCGGTACTTTCAGATCTGTACAGGATATCCCTCTCGAACTCGAACTATGTCTAGCAAACCCAGGCTCAGGGAAGGTCGCATCGCGGTATCCGAAGGCGCGCTTGTAGAATCTCGATGTTAGGTTGAATGATTTGCGGTTGACGAAGAGGACTGTGAGTGCAGGATATTCGGCAGGATGCCGCACTGTTGACGCAGGAGGCGTTGTTTGTTCCACACCCAAAAGTCCTCGTCTAATCTTGATCTCAGGAGGGCTTCATCTTCGCTGATTCGCGGTTGGCTGCGTCTTTGAGTGCATGCTCTTTGATTTCGACAATTTGTGGAGGGGAGAGAAAAGTCCCATATGAAGAGGTGGATCTCTTGCGGCAGATTATTGAAGATTATTAAGGTTTGCGGGAGGGACGGGGATGGCACATTCCGGGAGGCATGGTTGACCGTCTGACAGCGTTACTCGGCGTGTGAGTACCGATTTGTGCTGGGAGTTGATTTCCACGTCGGTGGACACGTAAGACGCCATCGAGCCCCTGAAAATCGCGAGCCCAGCCGAGATCACGTGTTGCAAACCAGCCCCAATCTCGGCGTTCTTCCCCTGTTGAAGGAGGTGAAGGAAATGCGCGTTTGACGCACAGCGAAAATATCATTGGATACAATGTACGAAGCGGGGAGGATGATCTGGTTTGCCCAATCATAGAAGTACCTGCCATCTCATAAATATCTTCATTCGCTTGCGCCACCTGTCACAGCCACGTTTGGAGATTTAGCTACAAGGCGGCAGGCATTCTTAACCGGCTCATCGGGACTGATTTCGCGATTTAAGCTTGTTTATGGATTTTTCTGCATTTTTCTTTGTAAACATCATTGAAATACGAAGAGCTTCTACTTTTAACTAGATTTCATTTCGCTGAATCGTCTAGATATGGACGATGTTTACTGCTATTTTTACCTTCTATCTCTCTTTCAGAAGGCAGTCATTGCACAGAGTTTTAATGCAAGTTCAATCGATTCTACTACCAGACGCAGGTGATCAACTACCCAGATTCAATTGGTATCCTGATTTGCTAATGGTGTTTCTCTCGCGTAGTGGCTTGGTGTAATAGCAAAATAAACACCTGCGCTCCCATATGCGAATCTGCAGGCTCGAATGTTCTCGAGAATGATAATACTTGCAATTATGTACAGTCTCGATCATTAGCACGTCTGCTCTTAATACTGACTCTTTTGAAACAGAATGATCTCACATACGTCTGTACCTGCGTCAATGGCTTCTCTCCCGACTTGGCCAAATACACCAATACGATTCCTTACTTCATCTGCCAACAAGTCTACCTGAATTGTGTCAGCCAAAATCCAAACGATGTGGCAGCTCAAACACCTGCGATCAGGAGAAATCAGCTTTCTGTAATGGGCACAAACCGCGACTGACGGAAGTAAAGCAACTTCCAACATTACGTTGACTCTCGTCGAAGCTGCAGCCGCCGCCACGACATCGTCTATAAAATCGTCCTCGTCCATTTCCTCTACTGCCACCACCACCACCTCCTCCAGCACGCAGCGACATCCACCGGTGCCTCACCTTCCACATCTTCACCCACGCACCCAAGCAAACAAGGCATATCTACTGATGCTCTTGCCGCCGCCATTGCTGTACCTATCGTAAGCGTCGCGTTGATTGCTCTGGGGCTGGGATCTCCATTTATCGAAAGCGACAAGCCGCAAAGGCAAAGGAGTCTACTGGAACAGGGTTCGAGAAGGCCGAGCTGCATGGAGAGGCTGTTAAACCGCAAGAGTTGCCTATACAGGAACGGTTTGAAATGGAGGGATAAGGAATACCGGGTGAAATTCAAGTGAACGAGGAGACGGCGCATGAGATGGGATCAAATTCGCCAGCGGATCGCAGCCCCAGGCCTTGAACAGTTTTCAATCAATTTGCAGTACGAAACCTCCACTATTCTCGAGCGCTCGAGAGAACTTTGGGTTTTTTGCGGGCGACGAGTCTATTTAAATTCGGAGACCCGGTTGACTGCAACGCCGAAGGCTAAGCGCATTACCTGTATTTGAGGGCACGAAAGATATCCAGGCTTTGATAATTGGAACATCTTCAGATGCATAAGCACGGAAAGAATGATGTTTGCTGCTCTGCTCTTGCAGGAAGTCGATGTCTGGAACATTAGAGGGCGCTGGAGAGATTTATGGATGCGCGATGTGGTGGCGGCTGATTTCCCTACTGGATTGAAAGGTCTAGATTCCACAATTGAAACGGGAAATAGGAAGTCAGATTTGATGAAAGTTTCAGGAAAGCGAATTGAGGCCATCAAAACTTGTATTCAAGTTTTGAAGGAGGATGTCGATGAAATCTCGGCCGAGTATGCTCTCACTCGAACACGTCACTGTTGTCTTTCGTCTTCCAGTCTGCTCGTGCAGTTTGCTTGATGTGCTTTCGGAAGACCCAGTGTTCTAAATCGATATCAACCTGTTGCAAAATTGCTTCAGCTGTTCTGACTCCTTAGTTATGAGAGGCCGATTGATGCGATATTTGATCTCAGCTAACAGTTTATCTGACTTCCGATGTTTGTAGTAGCTGATATCCGGAGCTCGCTTCTTCTCAACACGAGCTCGGACGGCATATTTGAGAATATGTTGCAGCTACTCGATATTGTTCTTGGACATCAGAAGACAAATCGCCCTCCCGAACGCTTTGCGGATGTCTCCGGGCCAGTTCTAGTTCCGAAGCATCATCCCATTCATCTGATGCTTTTGCTCTCGACTTCTCGACGTCACCACACCAATCTCTTTTGATAGGAGGTGGTGCGCATTTGAAGATGTTGACAGATTTTCTCTAAAGCACCTTTTCGTTATCCGTTAACTTTTCTAGAAGGAACTGATCCTCGTCTGCTAAAGGTTTTTCGAAGACCTTGCTCGTCCGCTGGAGTCCAGAGGTCGTTGTAGATGACTTCTCGACGGTAGTTTTCTTTCTGATTTGGAAGGATCAAAGCTTCTTCGCCTTCTGATGCTTCGTCGAGATCTCCGGTGTCAATGTAGTTGAGTTCTGGTCGAGGAATCTCGTGTATGGCCCCCTGTGACTTACTCTTGTTTTCATATTACGATTCATGGGCCATGACGTTTGCTTGGGTTGGGGATTCGTGCGAAGCGAATTCCATATCAAAGAATTGTCATCATCATCATCATCATCATCGTCGTCGTCGTCGAACGGGCCGAACGGAATCTCTTCATCCAAGTTCTCATCTCCTGGCTCCTGTCATTTTTTATACTCTTGCGGGTATCGGCTGCTGCGACTTCGTCGCCACTGGATACTCCGTACATATCGTCTTCTTCTCCCGCCTCAATCGTTAGAGTTGAATATCCATCTGTCTCAACCTGGTCCAGTGCCTGGATTTCGAGAGCATCTGTCCGCAGAAGAGACACTTGAGCGGTGTTCTCTGCCCCTAGTAGCGACTGGTTGTTCTGCAAGTGAGTTTGTATCTGGCATTGAATCTTCTACATCATTCTTCATCTTGGGTGGAACAGAACCTTCTGGAAATGCCTGATTTTTCGCGTCGTCCAAATATCTCAAAGGATCAGCTTCCAAAGACCTGAGTCTTGCGTCCTCTAGAAGGTCTCCATAGTGCTTCGTTCCAGGAAAGGGTTCACTTGGCCCTTTCATCTGTTAGGCCTTTGACATGAAGGAAATAATAAGGGACGTAACTCATACCAGAAATCCCATAACGAAAATTCGACGTAAGCGGTCCTCAAATCCTTACTTTGCGATCCGTATTGCTGCATAGCCACCAGCTCTCAACCTCCTCTCATTTCGCTAGAAACGATGGAAAGAAATTCCCCTGCTATTGCCTTCTCTCTGATCTTGCCGTAGGTGGATCTCCAAGGCGCTGGCGGCGGATCCATTGTGATGTGGTTGGTAGTGTTGGTAAATAGGAACCAATTTCCTTGTAGATGGGGCAGTGCGAAACTTAGTGGATTGCTATGCGAGGTGTGCACCAAAGGATTCCTTGATTTAAAAGAGTGAATGATGTCAGCCAAAAAGGGCTCAAAGACAATAGTGAATGAGCCAGATGGACTGAAAGAGTGGCAGCGAGAGATATCGATTCATTCATCCATCTATCACACCAAGCCATGCAGAAGATGCTCCAATATTTAACTCCATTCTTCCCAAACGTAATTACATATCCAATCCATCACTACACAACCCAACAATGCAATACCCTATGCCTTCTTTTGAGGACCGTTTATAGGCCGGCAGCGGCGGCGGCTGCTTCAGATTAGCTTCTCTTCAGTATGGAGAGAATGACAGCTCATACCTTGGTACACGCCCGTCGAATTAAAAGTAACGACATTACCGTTGGCATCTGTCATGGCAGGTGCTTCGGCTTGTACTGCTGGTGCTTGTGTTGCTTGTGGGGAGCGAGCGACGAGATCTGGAGACTTTGTTAGCTGGGATCTTAGTGGGTCGTCGGCGGGGTGGCGGATCATGAGGTTGTTGAGTGGATATGGGAAACACGGAGATATCCAACGAAGGATAACGTACCATTAGGACTATCTGGGACAGCAACGGGAGAAGCGAAGGCAACGGCCACGAGAGACAAAAGGGCGATGACGGAGAATTGCATGTTTGCGGTATTGACTGATTGACTTGGGTTTGGTTGATGGAAAGGATCGAAAGAGTCGTCCGGCGACAGATGCTGACTAGCAGTGTATGAAAGTAAAATTGACTTGAAAGGAAGAAGAACGAGAGGATGTTTGTTCAAAGAAGTAAGTGATTGGAGATGTAGAAAAAAAGGCAGAGAGAAGGGAGCAGAACGGTATTTGTACATGCTAAGCAGGGCTTTGCATCCCATGTCAACCAGCACGGCCATTGACCTAGACCAATCCCCGAGCCCGCTGCCAACTTTAGCGCAATGTCATCCCATGATGGAGCCTCTACTGTAGCAGGCCGGGGAAGCTTCGAATCAAGCTTGGCAGATCAAGCTCTTGGTGCGACTGAACCTGTTTTGGCTCACGCTTAAAGGATGGAACAAACTCCACCGGGAAGCCGCCCGGACATCGCCACTCCCACTGATATTTCCCCGTGACATTGTGGTTCTGTATTCGGTAATTTGTGGACTCAGAACCGGGGTTCTGAGATTCGGCCGTCGGAATGTGATGGGTTGAGACGAGGCTGAGACGCAAGCGGGATTCAGAACGCGGAAGCGAGCACGGTGAGGCCTGGAAGGAAGAAGCTCCGAGGAATCATTCATGCATCCGCTGTTTTCAGATGATTTTCGCATCCGCGACGCCGCATGAATCTTGGCTGAATCAAGCTTCTGAAAGAGTGGATGGCAGGTAGAGTTAAAATACTGAGATGAGAACAGAATTGGATGGAGTTGAGTCCACAAAAGAAGGTTAAATGTCTCTTCCAACCTCAACCGATGCAAGATCATATTGTTAACGAAGAGGTATCTTGAGTGTCAATGAGAGATGTATGAGAATTTTGAAGTTACAATCCGATGAGTTGAAGACGGGAAAAAGAGTAGTGGTGCTCAGGGGCAGAAAATAGCATCTCATCACGTGCCGGTTTATGCAGCCGCATAAAACGCATTTATGAACGAGGCTCCACCTATGCAGATACTAAAAACAGATAAGGACACAAGCTAGCACAACCGCGGGTCTCGACCCCGCCAAACGACGACATGTCCAATTCCAAAAGACCAACCCAATAACACTTCTTCCCCTAACCACCGATCACTTCCTAGTCGGTGACCCCTCTAACTTTCCCATTATTACGTAGATATCACCAATCGTCATCATGGCTACGGTTGAGCACTGCCTTTATTGCTTCGAGGCTCTATCCGCCAGCCTCGAAAAGCGCACGTCGATGAGCTTATACCAAGTCCAAACCTCATGGGCAGATTACTCAAAGGGTCTTGAAGACGAGGAATCAGCAGATGAAGAAGCAGCAGACGATGACGAAGACCCCGCTCTCCCCTCCTCAACCACTTCCACGAAATCACCTAAACCCCGCAACCCCACCCTCCAGCGCCTGGCAGCCCGCTCGCCAAGCGGCTCCTCTACACCAGGCTCCTCATCATCGTCCTCCTCACTTGATCCCTCGACCGCAGAGACGACGCCCGCGAGCTCGACCGATACCTTTACGTCTATTGGCATCGGAGGGCGAACCTCCCAGCGTGTGTCGGATATTGATGAGAGTCCATTATTCGTGACTTGGAACACCGTCTCCCCGCGCACCGGCACGCGGTCCCTACGCGGCTGCATCGGGACCTTCGAGACGCTGCCCCTCTCCTCAGGCCTGAGTTCCTACGCCCTAACATCCGCGTTGTCCGACCACCGCTTCAGCCCCATCACCCTCTCCGAGCTCCCCTCTCTCGAAGCCTCCGTAACCCTATTAACAGACTTTGAGCCCGCCAGCGACGCCATGGATTGGGAACTCGGCGTCCATGGGATTAGGATAAGTTTCTATGCGCGGAATAAACGGTACGGAGCTTGTTACCTGCCTGATGTTGCGGTGGAGCAGGGATGGGATAAGGAGGAGACGGTTGTGAGTTTGATGCGGAAGGCGGGGTGGGGTGGGCGGCGGGAGAAGTGGAGTGAGGTTGGGGATTTGAAGGTTGTTAGGTTTCAGGGGGTGGTGGAGAGTGTTGGATACGAGGAGTTTAGGGGGTGGAGGGAGTGGGTTGAGAAGGGGGAGGGGAAGGATAAGAAGTAATGGTGAGGGCCTGAGTCTGAGTGAAAATAGACGCGGGGCATGATAGAGGGGGTCATGGTGTTTGGGTCAGATGGGAGTTGGGATTTAGGCCGATTGTTAAGTGTGGTTTGGGTTTCTCTGCGAGTGGATATAATAGAGGAGATTGCATGTGGCTTCGAGATAGTCCTCAACTACTCAATTAACTCAACTTCAATGACTAGATCTGATATACTCGAAAGGCGATCTTTCGAATCTCGCATTTCACCAATCTCCACTCCAGCGTCTCATTCTCCATGCATACCAAATTTCATTGACGCCACCATTGATAGTGTAACGTAATTTGTACATTGAATCTTTGCGATCTGCATCTGCAAACAGCTCTAGTTATTAATACATCTCCATCGTAGCAGTTCCATCCAGCATGCCGTCTCTGAGCCATTATTCATAGTCTATACAGTACATCCACCTTCTCCTGTATCCATCTTCCATCCCAATAACATACAGCCGTAGAAGTCTAGTCCAACCCCTCCATCTCTCAGCTCATCCTCCCTTCGCCTCAACAATACGTCACCGCCAACATATTAACTTCCCCCAAAACTCCCTAAACTTCGACCCCTTCCCACCACTCCCCTGATCCGGGAAACTCATCTCCTTCTCCGGCCCACCCGGTAATGGACTCAACGGCGCTGTGACAGCTCTCCTCGTTCCCAGTACCGGGTTTGACACCACACTTTGCATCCTACTATCCCCTCCCCCATCCACACCCAGTCCTCCCCCCGACGCAGCTGTCCTCCTAGCCTCCACCACCCTCCTCACAATCAGCGCAAATGTTTCCTCGATATTAACCGTATTCCGCGCACTCGTCTCCATAAACCCACATCCCTTTTTCCTCGCCCATTCGAGTCCGACTTGTGCGGGCACTTGGCGCGATTCTTGCAAATCACACTTATTCCCCGCCACGATCTTGACGGGCCTCACAAACCCTCCCTTTCTTCCTTTCCCACTACCTGCATTTCGCGCCTGTATATTCTCAAACGCATCCATCCTTGTTTCCGCCTCCATATCAATCAAATCATTAAAATACTCCAACTGCTCCAGACTCGCCGCGGACGTAATATCATACACCAACAAGAATGCATCACTTCGAAGATTCGAGGAGGCCCACATGCCACGATATTCTTCTTGACCGGCGGTGTCCGTTAGGGAGAGGTGGTATGTTTGCCCATCGATACGCCGCGTGAGCGTGTAGGAATCTTCGATTGTGGGGTCGTATTCGTGCGTCCATTGGGAGCGGACTAGGCGCAGGGTTATGGAGGATTTGCCGCAGCCGCCATCGCCGCAGATTGTTATTGTTATCTTATGCGCTTCATCCATTGTGGTGACTCTCGCTCCGAAGGCAGATGTTGAGGTGTATCAATCGTTCAAGGGGTTTCGAAGCCTGGGACTTGCTGAAGTATGGAGTACTCAAGAAGAGGTGAGGTGTGTGGTGGGGACTTGTGATGTGATAGTGACAGAAGGATTCAAAGGAACGATTGAACGGATTCGCTGCGGAAAGGCTGTTGGAGGCGTCTTATGGCGATGTGATGTGATGCGTCCTGCCTTGTGCCTGCGCCGTGCCTGGGTGTTTGCCCTCGCCTTGAAGGCCTTCACTTCAATGCGCTTTCTGTCTTTGTCTTCCTTCAATCCGTCCTGAGATCTCAATCCTGTCTCTGTCCCAATAAGCTCCACTCCCGAACCCAGACTGTTGGTATCGCGTGCTTGCTCGTGTACAGATGCAGGCTGACGTTCTCTTCAAATAGCCGTTGCAGTGGGAGTGATCGTCCGCTGGATCACCAGTTTGTGTTTCTCGCGACTTTACCTCTGATTCGATAACGCCACAGATATACCCCCTCCAGGGATGGACGTTTGTGGGCGTGTTGGCGCGTTTAGGGAAGGTGGTGAGCGGGGGAACGTGGGTTACTGCAGGGATTGATGTTTCGTAGCTGCTGGTTGTGTCCTGCACAGTTGACAAGAGAAGAAGTCCTCCTTTATGCTTAAAAGTTTACGGAATCATTTATCATCGAAGTGAAAGAAGGAAGAAGAGGATGGGATGTGCAGGGTGATGTCAAGGGGGAGACTTTTGCCTTTTGGGGAATTGTAAAGGCTGGTCTTGCTTCTGATACGTATCGTCGTACTTTTACTTTTTGGCGGGGAACGGACCTCCTTCGAAGCCGCGGAAATACTGCAGCCCTATTCGCCGGATCGTCCTCCTTTCACTGTACAGGGGAACATCTTCTGTCGAAAGAACCTTGTGCGAGATGAGGAGCGAGTTCGTCTGATAACCTAAAGCAACTTTAAAGTTTGTAAAGGCTGGGTCTCATATCAAGTCTGTTGTCTAGACTTCGAAATGTCTAGAGTCGTGACGGTTTATCGGGGGAATGCAGGGTTTGGGATTCCTCCTGCATTAGCGGCCATAGGGACGGGAACGCATGGGAAGACAGGAGAAACACATCCGCTGCCTCACAAAGCAGAGATTTTGTATCTTTGGAATCTTTATGTATCTGGCCTCTTCTCAAACTTCATAAGGTATCATTGCTTCACACAGATCTGAGCAACCAATGAGTTAATTATCTTCATATCAATCCACCAGGCTTGATCTGGAACCACCCATCCTGAAGTTAAGGGTACCACCTAAAAAGGCCCGTTTGAAGCCACAGGACCATCGCGATCGACAGAAAGCCCTACCTACATGTGTACCTCGGCAGATAAACGCAATGGTGTCCCGAACCAGAAGATCTTCACCTCCCATCCCTAATGCACTAGGGATGTCGTCGATCGTGATGCCCATCCAAGCATTCGCACCCAAACGTTGCACATCCCAACGTCGAGGCTGCAGGTGCACAGACTCGCTTAATGTCTGCCTTCGGCCCGTATCAAAATTCAGACTCCAACAGCGTTTTGAGGGGAAGTTCATCGTCCTCGTGATGTCAAACTCATGATTGATTGATTGATTGCAAATTGAGTTTTTGTGATGCGGGGTTGATGCCGTCGTCCCGTAATTTGATCTTCAGGCGATGGAGAAGCTAGAGCGAAGGTGCAATCTCTATTTTTGAACCAGCAGCCCAGGTACCCAGAGTTGCGAGAAAAGAACGTCTCGTGATGACTTCAGCATGGCTTCTGAAGTTATGATGGGAATTTGAGAAAGGGGTCAAAAGGAGGCTCAATCACCTGACCACGCCCTGCGAGAGTCAAAGCTTAGTAATCATCTTTTTTGAAGCATTTTCTGATCACCTACCTACCTACGTATTCGCAGTGTTACTCAGCTCATTAGTCGTGATCCTGTCATCACTGCGCCAAGTGGTATTTATTTCTCAATCTCTCTCATCACGTTCAGTTCGCTCAATCATTCACTCTGTTTTGGCCCTCAAGTCATCTTCACAAAAGTCTCAAAATGGCAGTACCGAAACCCTCCACTTCACCACTCAAAATCGTCCGTCTAGACGGTATCCATGCCCGGCCACCTACCTTCAATATCCCAATAACTTATGTCGAATACTCTAATACTACTGATTTTTCAACTATTGCGAGTCGGATTGGGGATGCAGATGTGGTTATCACTACTCGGATTCCCATAACTGCTTCCACTCTCGACGCATGTCCGAATCTGAAGCTTGTGGCTGTGATGGCTATTGGTGTTGATATGGTTGATCTTGAGGCGTGCAAGGAGCGGAGTGTCAAGGTTGCGAATGTGCCGGCTGCTAGTAGTGAGTATTCTTCTATTTTGGCTTCGGATTTGGGGGGGAGGGCGAGGGGATGATGGGGTTGCTGTGTTGTGCGACGCAAGTGCAACTCGTCCTTTGATGAGGACGTTTACTGTCCCGTTACTATTTGAGGAAGTGAAGCTGATTCAAGGTATTTAGACGAAGCTGTGGCCGAACATGGTATCTCATTTTATTTTGCGCTGAGGAGAAACTTGATTGGCATGCATGCGAAGATGGTTGACGGGAAGGAGGAGTGGAAGAGTAAGGGGAGCTTGATCAGTTATGTGAGTGCTTCTCAATTACCTCAGATATTAAATTCGTGTCCAAGGAGGCCTAGCGTACCAACAGAGGGATATTTGAACTGTCAAGCGAGTGCTTTTAGACGAAAACAATAACTAGCAGCCGTTGTTTCCGGACTTGAGGTGCTCCTCTGTGTTGACCTGTGCTGACTTGGAGCTTATCAGTGGGGTGGCTTACCACGAACTTCCAAAGAAGAGACTTTATGCATCTTGGGCGGAGGTGAACTTGGTACGTCCGGCTCTCATCCCATTTGGGTCTAAACCCGAAAAGGGGTGTGGTCACATGACTTCCGTCTCAACCCCAACTCCACCCGGATCCTAACAATCGAACAGGCAACAGAGTCGCAAACATAGGCAAAGCCCTCGGCATGGCCGTACTCATAGCCGACCGTAAGGGTGTCTCCTCCTCATCCGTCCGCGCAGGACGAACAGACTTCATCACAGCCCTGAAAACCAGCACCGTTGTCATCACCACATTACCCCTTTCGCCTTCCACAACAAACCTAATCTCCGCCCCCGAATTCGCGCTCATGCGTCCCGACGCCCTCCTTATCAACGTATCGCGAGGTGGTATCGTCAATGAAGAAGATCTCGTGGCTGCTTTGAAAGAGAAGAAGATCGCGGGCGCAGCGACGGATGTGTATATTGAGGAGCCAGCGGGAAGGGAAAATGTTCTTGTTAAAGCGGCTGAAGAGTGGAAGGATGATTGGGAGATGGGTGGCCGGTTGGTGTTGAGTCCGCATGTGGCTTGGTATGCGGGGAGTAGTATTGAGAAATTGAGACGGACGGTGGTGACGAATGTAGAGGCTTGGGTTAAGGGGGAGGAGCTGAACCTCGTCATATGAAATGTCCATTGCAAATAGTAGGTTAGTATGACGGAGATAAGTGTGATAGAGGTGCCAAAATAGACATAGAAGTTGAGACCATGGAGTAGTCCAATCACAGGAGTGGTGATCTATAAGAAACTATGTAGAAGTCTAGACATCCATCAAATGCCCTCCCCCACAGATGCAGTCATTGTGTCCAGTCCCAGTGTTATCCATATGTACAGCCCAGTATTAACAAGTCTACAAGTATCGCTTCTCCGATATTTCTTCGTACGATTGTACGTGGTCGCCGACTTGGAAGTCGAACCACCCATCAAAGCCGATTCCGCATTCGCCGCCTTTCTTCATTTCTTGGACGTCCTTCTTGACGTTCTTCAACGATGACAGAGAACCTGTTCCAAATTAGTAAATAGCTAAGTACAGTTTAACGTTGAACATACCATCAAACACCTTCTCCCCACCCCTCAACACTCTGACCTTAGCATTCTTGCTAATCGTCCCATTCCTCACTTTACTACCCGCAATCGGCTTCTGCTGACGTCCCTTGATCGTAATCTGGAAGATCTCCGCGATTTCGGCCTCACCCAGCACTCTCTGCGTAATCAGTGGCGGAAGATGTTTCGATAGCTCAGCCTTCACGTCATCCACCAGTCGATAAATAATATTGTGATCTAAGATCGTGACTTTAGCGTGAGCAGCCAGCTGAGCAATATTTGGATCCACAGTCGTGTTAAAATTGATGAGGTGGCCTTTCGCAGCAGCTGCGTGCTCGATGTCGAATTCGCTCAGCTGTCCAACTCCAGAACGAAGGATATGAGGACGGACTTCCTTGTTTCCGATAGCAGAGATGCTGTCGATGACTGCTTCCACGGATCCAGAAACGTCGCCTTTGACAATAAAGAAGACTTCCTTCGTGCCGCTTGGCTTCTCACGAGTCGTATCGGGGGCTTCTTCGTCGTTGGCTTCGGCTTCTGCAGCAGCAGCAGTCTCGGCCTTCTCACGCTCCCGCTTCTCTTGCTCTGCTTTACGATTCTCGTTAATGGCTTCCATGTCCTGTGCCATTTTGTCACGCTCTTCCTTCTCGAGGCGGTAGTCGACTACGCTCTTGGCTTTGGCTTCGTCCGGAGCTTGGAGCACTTCGTCGCCTGCTAATGGCTGTTCGCGCCATCCGTCAATCTCGACTGGTGTACCCGGAGTAGCTTCTTCGATCTCGACGCCGGCTTCGTTGCGTAGGCAGCGGATCCTTGCCCATGTCTTGCCTGCGACGATGAAGTCGCCTGGTCGCATTGTTCCTCTTCTGACTAAAACAGTTGCGACTTTGCCCATGGATTTGATGCTTGCTTCGAGGACCCAACCTTCTGCTTGGCCATCTGTTTCGGCTCTCATATCGAGGATTTCGGATAACGTGATTGCTGCTTCCTCGAGTTCGTCCATGCCTTGGCCAGTCTTGCCACTGACGCACACAACCTGTGTATCACCACCAAAGTCTTCGACATCAACTCCATGACGAGCGAGATCTTGCTTCACTCGGTCGATGTTCGCTTCTTCCTTATCGATCTTGTTGATGGCTACAATAATAGGCACTTTTGCGGCCTGGGCGTGTTTGATGGCTTCGATGGTTTGAGGCTTGACACTGTCGTCTGCGGCAACCACCAAGATCACGATATCCGTCACATTTGCACCTCGTTGACGCATACTCAAGAACGCTGCGTGGCCGGGAGTATCGAGGAAGGTGATGATCTTGCCGGAAGGCATTGGTACGGAGAAGGCTCCAATGTGTTGGGTAATCCCACCATGCTCAGTTGCCGCAACAGATGACTTCCGGAGCCAATCGAGAAGGGTAGTTTTCCCGTGATCGACGTGGCCCATAATTGTGACAACAGGAGGTCGCTGTGGTAAAATCGAGGGATCTGGTGCAGGCTCTCTAGCCTTCAAATCTTCTGCATCCCCTTTGTCGATAATAGCCTCAAAATTGTATTCCATAGCAATAAGCCCCGCGTTCTCGGCATTCAAAATATAGTCGTGATTCGTCTCCTCATATCCAAGTTCTTCCAACTTCTCTACGAAGTCGTCCAATCTGACCTTGAGAGCAACAGCCAGATTCGAGATGCTGATGTATTCGGGTAAGAGTATTGGAGTTGGTGCAGCTGCTTTCCGTGCTGCTTTCTCTGCCTTTCGTTGCCTCTTGAGCTCTGCCCGTTGCCTGGCTGCCTCTCGGTCTCCCTCGTCCTCTTCGGCATCCTCAATAAATTTCTGTCGTCTCCTGGCTTTGTCTTTGCCTTTCCCTCTCGGCGCATCATCATCAACGGGCTTTTCTGTAAATCGACCAGGTTTTCGTCGGCGATCTTCGCGCTCCTCCGGCTCTTCACACTTCGCTTTCGGTTTCCCCTGCACCTCCTCTTGCCGACTCGTCGATCCCATAGGACTGAACCTAATCTCGCGTTCCGGGATGGATGATTGTGGCATAAAGCTTCCTCGGTCACCTCGTTCACTGATTGGATTTCGTCTCTCTATGGTTCGATCTAGTCCCCATCTAGTACCTGCTCCCCTCTCATGAGCAGCAGTAGAGCCAGGCCTGCGGATAGTAAATCCAGGTTGTGAATCCAGGCCAGATTGCTCTCTATCCACCTCACCCCGTGGAGGCTCCCTTTCTCTGTTGAAAATTGAGCGAGCTCCTTGTGTAAATAGAGGCTGTGAATCTTGGTCAGACTCCTGTCGGCCCACATGACTCCGCCGAGACCCCGCTTCCCCGTTGAAAATAGATCGAGCTCCCTGGCTCTGGTTAGGTAGTGTATTGGCAAAGGAGCCGTTCTGAAACTCAGCCCTCCTATTCAAAGGTACGTATCGCCCCGACTTTGCCTGCTCCTCTCTCTGTGCGCGGTCTTCTGCAAACTGATCCTCGCGGGATTTGGCCTGGTTCTGAGCAGCTTCTCCAATTCTACCTTCATCCTGGGCATCGTCTTCCCCTTGTCGTCTCAGCATGGACCACTTAGGAAGCTTTTCATTTGGATCGAAAGGACGAGGAGCCGGTTCAGTGACGCTCACGGTATCCCGGACGAATTGCTTCCGGATCTTAAATCCACCCATATTGATATTTTCATCGTCTCGCTCGCGTGCCTTCTTCTTCCTCAAAAGTGAACTGGCCATTTCCAATCTTTCGGCCTCGTTATAAGGTTGAGGTCGAAAGTTACGATGGGACTCTGGACCAGGTCCTGAATGGATTTTAACCTTCCTCCGTTGGGCTATGTTGTCTTTTCCCACCATATCCATCACTGCCTCCCTCGCTCGTCGCTCGTGTGGTAAAAGGTCGCCGAAATCGGTTCTGGGGATCGATTGGGGGGTCTGTGATGGAACCTCGCCGCCTGATATCCCATTGTTATCTCTATTTGACATCCCCCAGCTTGCGGCAGGTCCTGCAGGTGATCCTCCACTGCCAAAAGCTGGCCGACCCCAGGAAGACGTTGGATCTAGGCCATTTCCGCCAGCTCGTCCCCATGTAGGCGCAGGTCGGGAATTTTGACCATTGACTCGATCATCGTTATCCTCCCGCAAAGCCACTGCCTCTGCAGGAGGCTTTAATGATGTCCGGGACGATTGAAGGAACCGGCGCTGGACATGTGAGGGTTGCCGAGCTGCACCGAGCTGATGGGCGCAAAACGCGCAGAGGGAGGGGCCGGATGGTTCCTAGATAATGTCAGTAACTACTACAGATGTTACACAGTAGAGGAAATACCCTTAATAAACTACGCCCCCTCATTGTTGTGCAATGGATGTCAAAGGTTGTGTGAGATCTGGAGACCTAAAATTATTTGGGGCTCTACGGTGACCTAAATTCGGACCAAACGCGTCAAGTCCACGTTGAAATTCTACCGCGAACGTCCAGCAGCATTTTACAGTCATAATTTCTATTGCTGAAGTAGATCATTATGCCTCCAAAAGGGAGGTCCAAAGCGAAAGCAGTCAAAAGCCCCTCGACGTCGAAATCGACGACCTCCCCTACCCTCAATCCCCCGAAACCGTTCACACGACCCTCTTCCAAGCTTGATGAATTCCTCCCCAAGCTCTCCAAGCAACATGTCTACATTACCCACATTGATACGAAGCCTCGGGACTTCAAAATGAAGATCTTCATGGTTCCAGTCTTCATGAACGTCTTGATCAGTGCCGGAATCCTCTGGCGCATATCAATTGTTGGACTCTTCTACATTAAGATCTGCTTCTCTCTAATGGGCAAATATAATGACCTAACAATCGATACTGCGACTATGCCATTGAACGATATACTACATGAGATATTACAGCGGACAATGGTGTTCATGGTCGACCTCCTCATATACATGTTTATTTGGCCCTGGCCGCGAGATTTCTTCGCCGGACGAACGATTGGCAATCCGATTGCGTGGAGATTTGGAGTGGGATTTAGGGATAAGGAGATTATTGTGCGAAGGAGTAGGAAATGGGATCGAACGATTGGGAATGTTCTTGATGAAGAATCGAGCGGGGCTCAATTGATGTTCAGCAATGTTCGACAAGCTGTGAACCCTATCTGGATGAATGAGAAGACAGGATACTTGATGTTGAATAAGGAGTGGGATTTGGATTGGAAGGCTATGGTTATGGCTACGAAGCTGGTTGATAAGAAAAAGATGGATCTAGACGATTTCAAGACGACGATATTAGTCCATCATACCGAATATGGCTGGATGGCTATTGAGACTGCTGATGCTGGTGGCAGCACTGCGGAAGAAGAGGGTCGCCGGAAGATTGTCGCTTTTAAGGATGAATTGACTGCGTTGGGCAAGGAGAACCTCTTCTTTCGGTGGATCGAGTTGGTTCAATACGAATCCTCACGGCCAGGTGGATTTGGCCCTGAGCGGCAACAGGAGACGATGGCGAAAGCAAAGGCGTTGTTTGAAGCTCAAGGAGTGGACTTTGATAAGTTTTGGGCGAAGGTTGGAGGTATGAAGGGAATGCCAGGGATGGATGAGATATAGAATTGATACCAGCTTTGGATCAATCTTTGGCGCCTACACATATGATTGCCGGATGTATTTACCAGAGAGAAGAGTCGGGCTCCTACCAAATGCTGCTCTGAATCCGAGTAAATGGCGAAGCCGACTCCACCGAAGGCGCGGTGGCCTTTACGTGAAGGCTTAAAGCACCGGGATTACGCTCTTGTGCCCGATTTAGAAAAGGCATCATTATAGGCTGGGAAGTCTCAACGGGCAAAAGAGATGTCTACATTCTCCTGATCGATCAAAGTGTGGGAGTGAATTGTGATTCAAATCATCATAGAAGTGGTATTAGTGATACCTTGGCTTGAATCTACAGCATTTATTCTGCAATATCTTTCCAGCTGGACGTTGAGATTTATTTTTGATTACACCCTTCCATGCCGAGTAAGAAGAGCGAGAGCGGCAGATAAATACAAGCCTCAAACACACACTCTCTAGGGATAGCCTTTTCAGCACGATCTCCTGCCATCTGCCACTTTGGTCTCTCCTCACCCGGCTTTGAATATTTATGCTTTGGAAATTTTCATATGTGGATTTCCATGTGGCTGGTACCTCGTACCGATGAGTTCAGGCAATCATCTTCAGCCGCATTTTCCGCGCGACAGATCACCTCGCTCAGCCCCTGGTCTTGTAGTCTGGGTATCGAGGCATTGTTTGGATGATCAATATTCCAGAATGCCTAAGTCATGTCAAGTAGTTTATGAGGGTTAATATAAAGCTCGTTCGCCTCTGAAACCGTTCGTCAAACTCTGGAGACCCTTTTCATCACCCAGCAAAATGCGTGTCCTACCATCCGCGGCAGTCGAAAGCTCCCATTACGAGATTCTCCTATATTCCACCGTACCTTATGAAAGAAATGCATTTGGTCTGTTTCGCTTCAACGTATTGTAAGTATCCGTTATGGCATTGAAAGATATTGAAGCTGACCAATTTCATAGTATCTCAACGGTTGGCGATGATTTCCTCCCTGCCACACCATCCAATTGGTCCGCAACTCCTGATTCTGGAAAACTACATCGACAATCATTGACTAGAACCTCGACAACTACTCCTTGTTCGTAGACGAGACAATAAGCAACACAATAGGACTAAAGGCCTCAATTCTGAAATGCTACGGTCCTCTTGCCAATACCACCATCCAAAAGCTCCTCGAACTCTACCTTGTCTCGGACTTTAAAAGTAAATACAACATATCCGCCGAATACTACCGCGAAGACACCTGAAACGGGACATCGGATACGTCCGCCCTCCCTTCTCTTCTCCTGGGCGATGGGCAAGACCGCGTCGGCGTACCTATGTCAACTCGAGTAAACGCCTTTCGGACCAACTACGGCGTCCCGCACTTCTCTGACATTCCTTATGTCTTCTACGAAATTGAAGGTATCAAAAGTTCCTCACCTACGGATACTGTGACGAGTGGGAAGATGAGTGGAAGCTGGGCACGCTTCGCTCCGTTAGCTATGCCGAGTGCAGATGGAGCTGCCAATACGACACTCCAAGGTTGGAAGCCAGCTTTTGTACCTCATAAACGTGGGAACAAGAGAGATGTACTTGTGCTAGCGAGGAACTGGTCGTCCATGCTATCGGTGGTGACAATGAAGGCCTTGTTGATGTTTCGAAGGATATGCAGCATGAAGAGCTGCAGAGGATGCTTGAGCGATGTGAGTTCTTGGCTTCGGAGGAATCCTCGAGCGGATTGGCACATAGATCGAGAGGGCTATTGGTTTGATAATAGCTTTTGTTTGAAACTTAATGGAGCGTAATTTGTAGTTTCTGCTATTTTCAGATCTTCAACAGGTTCTATTTGCCTCAAGTTCCCAGCCTTGTAGAGTGCAGCTGGGGGCCTCTAGTCCCAATGCAGCCAGACCTGGGCTTGTGCAAAGCTTCATCTGGCGTTGGTATTGACGGTTCTGGGGTGGCAATCTAGATAAAGTCAGCAGGCATGGGAAACGGAATTTGAGAAGTGAGAAGGTAGACTTTTCAAGAGAGAAGACGGTCCCCATCATCTCCCTGATAATTCAGGCCAATTCCATGACATGAGGGAGTTCCGAAGTCGCACAAGTTTGGACACGGCTTACGCACTTCCGCTGAAAGCAGAAGACTTGGTATTTCTGAGAGAGAGTCAGAATACAAATAGAGGGCATGAGAAACTTGATGCCTTTCACGTGTCACCTCTGACCCTATTTGGTTGTCGTTTTGATACTCGTTTCCCTGAAGGCCGAATTGCCAAGTGCTAGGGGGTTGCAATCAAAATCCTCAGTTATGCGACGGTAATTCAGAAGACTATACATAGTAGATACATAATCGGAAGCTTTCAAGCTTGCAAGAAATCAATTTCATCCCAAACTTGGCTATGTACAATATGTTGCCTCGGCACCGACATCAATCTCTTCAACCTAACAATAATTCATCGCCAAGTTCTTAAATACACAAAGAACGTAAATCAAGCGAAGCATGACCTAAAAAGATAAAGAGAAAAGACTGTAATGAAGGGGACGGCAACCGTGACGAAACCCGCCCTCTCTCTCTGTGTTGTCAAATCAATAGAAACAATTTGGACCTTTGCAATCGGAACCCTTCGAGACCAAAGACAATAACTTACCTCCTATGGCAAATTCTGTGCCAAACGTATATATTTGTTGTTGACATGACGTCTCCATCATGCCATAACGTCTCTCAACTTCGAGAGTTCATTTGTCGTGCCGCTGAGCTCCTTGCCAGCACCACAAATAGCGGAGCACTGATGACAACTACTCCTAGTAGTAGTTGTCTCCGCCGAGCTGTCTCTTCTTGTTCCATGTTGCGTCAAAGTCCGTCATCAATTGACGCACCGAATCTTTTGCAATCTGCCCGATAAACCACACTTTCACATTGTGCTCAACCGTGTATATTTTCGCGTAGTTGATTCGTGACGCAGGCTCGAGTTTATGGCGTGGCGATTTCGGAATCATTTCGATGGGAGTTTTGTGTAGCATTCCCTCGCCTTGCATTTCTGAAGGCGGTCGCTGGCCTGTGTATATGATAGCGTGGTCCTCAGGATTAACACCCCACTTCTTGGTGCCTTGGTGGCGGTACGTCAATATGGGCCTAGGAAAGTAAGTCTAGTCAGCTTTAGCCTGATGCTTCCGACAGCGAGAGCCACTTACAGACATTGGCAATGACCACGATCACCAGCTACAATCACAAAGCGTCTTATGGTCGAGTGAACCTTTTGCCCATACTTGGTGCCAACAGTAAACGAGGTCACCTCGGTGGCATTTGACTGTGTCTCCCCTCCTGGCTCAGACCAGAGCATTTTGAAGACCTGATAGAAAGTTAACAGACATTGGTTATAATTGTTTTTAAAAGGTGAGACTCGCTTGTCCAGGCTTGAAATACTTTGAGCTGTGGATTTTGAATTCTGTATCGCGTTAAAGTAGAGCAGGCTGGGGCAAGCATAGGCCATACTTGGGTCCAAAGTCTCTTGATTTCCATCGGTCCCGCTGATTGTCTTGTGTGTCTCATTCGCAGGGATCGCGCCGATATTGCCAGGGGTGAACTCCGCTGTTAGTTGCGTAAGCATAAGCTTGAAGCTTTCCTAAATCACTCACCAGAACTTAAAGGTGGATAGGTGGTCAAGGGAGGACTCGCCGTCGATGTTGAAGCATAAGAGTGGTTGGACTCAGTCTGCGTGAGCTGGTAGCCGTCATAAAAGCCCTGTTCATTCTCCAGGGCATCTGGATGAAGGCCAGGTGAATCTTCAGGTAAATAGTCTATGATCCTTAGCAATGTGTGGGCAGTTGCTCGATATGGGGTTGTACCGAGTGTTTCGCCAGTGACTTGGTCTCTAGAGCTGCTCATGTATGTACTCGTACCTACTGGTGCAGATGCTGAATATGCACGGTAGTCAGAGGGTGTTGAAGTTGCGGGACTTGTCGGCACATTGATCGGCTGGGCAACCTGGGCTCCCCTGTCACCTGGATTTTTTCAGTCAACAAAATAGTTAGCGTCTGATAACCAAGAAGGCTTTACCAATTGAGCTTGATGGGTAAGAAGGCAAGGTTGAGGTTGAAGGTGTATAATCGTATGAAGGAGTATGAGCGACTAGCGGTTGATTGGTATATGTGATACTTGTATTTCGAAATTGGTTAGATAGCGTGTCGATGGCTGCTGCTGACGTATAGCTGTCACTTGCGTAATACTTTTGCTCTGCGGGAACGGCGGCGCTGGCGTACTGAGCAATTGGATCCGCACCAGTTTCACCTCGAGGTATTTCCTGAGCTGTAGCTGATTCTGTGTCGTACAAGAGAGTACCTGTTGATTTCTGTCAGTAAGTGAAACATTGATTTCACGAAACGAAAGGCGACGGCGGTGTAAGGGGATGGTGCAACACCTACCATCTGCATCATATCGTGTACGGTAATATTGTGAATTTGCTGCATCCCAGCCCCAATTAGACCAATCGGTGGATCTATCAACAGCCTTCGACTTATGCTTTTTCTCGCCCCAAGAAGACATCTTTCGATTTATTGATGAATCATAGCGGGGTCAGATATGTCTGAATCTGATTGATAGACGCTCAGCTGGCTCTCCGGCCATATACATAGACGGCCCGCAATTGAGCCGCACTCTCGGGTCCCGCCCACTTGGCCCTTTGGAGTGCACCATGCATTTTGCATTGAAGGACACATGCAACATGAAATATATCGAAGTCATTCGTTGGTTGCCAGGCGTCACGACAACGTTGCCCATTGGCTCGCCCTTCGGAGGGGAGTGGCTGTTGCCCGCTATCGGACAGGGATGCTTTATCGGAATGCTGCCCACCTCGACAAAGGAATTTTAGATCGTCGTAATTAGCCGTGCTGTTTTAAAAATGGACAGCAATCTCTTGTGTGGGATTGTGGCACTGCATTACGAGGCAAACAGGTGAGCAGTGGCGTGGAAAAGGAGGCGAACTAGCGACGTTCTATTTATTCCCAGACCGTCATAAAGGCCAGGTTTCTCTCTCGATAGCCGTTAAAGTAGTAAAACTTAGCCGTTATGGTTAGTCCTTGCAGCCTTTCTTCTTCTAACACATCGACAGACCGCTCCTTAGCATCAAGAGACACAGCATTATGCCCACATGGCGAACGTACACTCGTCAGTCGGGAGCCGTCCCTCACAGCGCATACCCTCACCGCAGTCACTTACTCGCAAAGAGAAAATGTTTGCCCAAAAGAGCTGGGATCGTGAATGGACCGAGATTTCGGATGAAGGAGAGCTCCCTTTAGGAACCTGGGTAAATCAACACAGGCATCGTCGGTCAATCACGAATTCGGATAAAAGTAGCAACCTGACTCGGAGCTCTTCTGTGGCTTCAAAGACTGATTATCGCACGTCCATGGAGGTAGCGCCAGTGTCGTACACCGCTCCGCGGTCAAAAAAGAAGAGCATGCCCTCAGAGACATCGTTAGAAACTTCCAGGTTACCCCCTTCAAAGGTGCATTCGACAAGACATGAAGAAAACGGCCATGCTCATGAACTGACCGCAATGAATGCTTCCCCCGCTGAGGTCCAACGACCGGCGTCGCCTCGAAACCAAATTAGTAACCTTCAAGCAGAACGTTCAAGTCGTCCCAAGGCTATCTATTCGGGTCCGTTGGAGAGATTCTTAGCCCAGGAAGACGGACCTGCAGAATTTGGTGGTGATCGGGAGGAAGAATGGGGACGACTGCGAGCCTTAAGAGCGAATGCCTTGAGACTTCGTGCCCAGGTCCGAGAGATGCGAAAAGAACTTCAAGCGAAAGAGTTAGCCAAGAGCACCGCAGATGGCGCATTTATCAAGTATGTGAGGGGACATCGCTCTGCTTCAATTTTGCAACCTGAAACGAACTCGCAAATTGCTGGGGACCCTGTACTGGATGCACACTACGCAGCAATGCAAGAAGCTCGTGACGAGTATGGACCACTATACGATGATTACAACAAACTAGAGGATCTCCTGGATCAACAAGAGTTTGAGATGGCCAAGATGGAAGGGCGTTTATACAATTCGATGATTCACGAAACTCCAAACCCAGAGCCCACTCTCCTGGGACTTTCCTCTCATCCCCCAGAAAAACTTAACCCGCTACACAGTAGTTACCTGTCGAGACTCGGTGATCTGGATCTTGCTAAGGAACGACATCAGAACATGATTCAAGAACGGGACGGCCTGCTATACATCCAGGAATCTAGAGTACGTGTGGGCATGGACATTCAAGAGAACGATCGAGCCTTCTTGGATCAATTCTCTGCACAAGAAGCTGCACTCTTGGAGGAGATTGCAGAAATTGAACATGATGTGGAGCGGCAGAAGGAAAAATGCCTGGAAGAAGGAGTTGAGCTCGCCGAAAGCAGTCTTGAGGATATCGAAGGAAGTGAGGACGAGGTTGTTTCGTCAGGAAACCCCTCCAAGGAGGCTATATTTGAGCCAAGTATGTTTTCGCTCCTCCTTCCAAAATCTGATGAAGACAAAGTCAAACTTGGCTTCTTAATCACTGATTTTGATGAGGAAAATAAGAGTGATCGTATCAATCGCTGGATGCGTTATCAGCTCCAGACCTCTCCCCTTGAGGTCGAGCTCCTCGTCCGGATTTTCGTCCACCTGTTGAAAATTGTGGATTTACGGCAGTGGCAAACGGGTCTTTTCCAGTGGCAAGTCTGTGTTTCTCTTTGGTGGGAACATGACGAGGCCAATCGATCACCTGAGATTTTCAAATCGTCCTACACACACAACTCAATTCCTGAAAGCCTTGTATCAGCAACAACTAGCCGCTTCGAAATCTCGGGCAAAAATGTGTCAATTTCAATCAAACCATTCCAGTCAATTCGGAGAATCAGCAGCGCTCCCGGCTCCACTGACCTCAGCAAGATCTTCGGGAAAGACGAGTTGTCGAGGGCCAAAGCTCTTTTAGCATCTTTCTAAGTCACCTTCATTTTTATGGTAAAGGGTAGTTTACAAGGGAGGCTCAGGCAACTGAACAGGTTAATGGCGTAGTTGGGCGTTTCAAGGGACTGGCTTGCTGCTTATTTAGAAAGGCTTGTATTCAGAAGCGAGCCTCTGATTTCTCCTTTGCTTCATAGACAATCTTGGACGAATTTTTAACTTATTTCACTTATTTGTTTTATTTTCGCTGGCGGAGTCATCAATTTGCCAACTCTCATAATCACGAATCTTTAGTACCCGTGGGGCGTAGGTCGAATGCCTGATGGGGATGACAACGAGTAATAGCGGCAATGTGTGAGATGACTTGACACACTTTGGGAAATGGCAAAGCAAATCTTGTGTGGCAACGAGTTGGGTTGGAGGAATAAATCAATTCGCTGTGATTACTTGCACATGGACATGGAGGGTTGTTACGATTTGATAACCAACTGGGAAGGGTGACAGGCTTAAGGACGCCGGATTGCGAGAAAATGCGCAATCGTAGTCAAATAGGCTGTAGCGATCCGCAAACTGCGGCAGGCTCATCCCAGCATCGAATGAAAAGGCACACGCATGTCTGAAGGCTTTCCATTAGTGTACTGTGCTCGGCCCAATGGCAGTCCGCGAGGTGCGCGAGGTGGTATGTTGAGGCTCTTGAAAGGAATCACAAGACACCTTTCTCACCTGGCTCGAACTCAGTGCATTGCCACCCTTGTTTACTTTTCGATTTCCTTGTGTTTGCATTTTCCTTTGCAGATCGCTAATCAACCAGTTCCTATACAGCGCGATGAGTTATTCAGGATCAGAAGAAGCCCAAGCCCCGAAGCGACCATTGTGGGGTTCTATATGAGATCCCCCAACTTTTTCCACTATGCCTACATCTGGGGAGAAGTTTTGCTACTTTAGCGTCTCGTCTCATACACTGATGATGCAGAGTGCAAGTCACTAAAAGATTACCCACAGTGCCTGAAAAATCGCCGGGCGGGCTTTCTTCGGGGTCACTGTCCGCCCATTCGCCCCTGAAGACCATCCTGAACATGTCATGTAAACAAGGTCTTTGATTATGGTCGTGGCGCTTGCTGTTTAAACAAAATGGATCAAGTTGTGAGAAAATCTACCAGCCAAGTGACTCCTCAACATATTCCAACCATTGAACCTTCCAATAACAAGGGGTGCACACACGCTCTTGCTTTATTAGCCATGCCAGGCGGTCCATAAGTAATGACCGCTGTTCGTCGTTGCCCACTCTGTCTTACCTCATCCGATATCAAAGCATCCAGATTTGGCCAGCCAGTCTTAATCTCAAGCCTAAGGTCATTGGTTTCACTCTTAAGCACCTCATTTGGCCAGTAATGTAGAAGCTCGTCTCAACATTGGTAATTCCGGACTTTTTCGTAGTTCCCGCGTTGCAATTTCCGTGATCATACGAACTTGCTTTATTATCCAGATCAATCCGATACAGCTTGTTCTAGACCCCTTTTCGTGAGTTCTGAAATATGGCAGAACACCAGCAATGCCACTCCCGCCAGCGACCAACACGAGAGTGTCATAAGTATGGGCCGGGAACAAGTGTCCGTATGGACCGTCGAGTAGCAGTTTCAAAGGCACAGGCTTCGGGGAGATTGAGACATTGCTTTAGCAGCCGGCCAGTGAAACCAGTTGACAGGCGAATATAGAATGTGAAGTTCTCTGCGTCAGTCGTAGAGAGCTGGGACCGGAGGGCTGGGGAAGGGGGTTCCCAGCGTTGTGGTCGGACATGGTGGCGCCCTCAACAGTGACCGTGTGCAGCTCAAATTCAGATGCGGTTTGGTTGTAACTATTAAGTGAGAATGGATGGTTTTCCCAACAACGCCACACGTTTTACTGATAGATGAAGTAATGCTGGCCTGTCCTGGCTTGAGATGGTGCTCTCCAGGAGCGATCTTGAGAATTACGAGGTCTGCATCTTCGTTGTAAATGGCTCGTGATTTAACCACCCGGTGTGAGCCGCTTACTCACACCGGGTGAGTTGGCACACAACTTATTATCTCACACGCATTCTCATTGGGATAATTTTTCACTGATTTGCAATATTATTATAGTAACAGCTATAGGGCCTCATATAATTCACATACGTATATATATATATATATATGCCTAGAAATAGCCGAGTTGTAGGAGTTGGAAATTTACAGTAGGTATGTTTTACTCCGTGTCCGGGTCCTCGCCTAAGAAAATGCCCTCTTTGAACTTTAAAATTAAGTAATGTAATATACTACAATTAACTATACTTATATAGCTAGAAATACAATTTAGGACTAATATATTTAATTGATTAAAAATTATGCGAATAGTGCTCGAAATAGTGTAGTTATGAGGGTTGAAAGTAAGGCTAAATTTGGACCCTTTTAGTACTCACACTGGTGGGTTTTAATCGCGACCCTCTTTCATCCCTACAACATCTTCCCCCCACGCACACTGGAACCAATCAGCACGTCTTCTTACTTTCGAACTATTCGTTTTCGATATCTGCATCATGGCTGAGCCACGGATGAAAGGGAAGGTTCGATATTGTCGGGCCGATATGTTTCTGACCCGAGAGGAGCACACGCAATTTCGTGCGATGACCAAGCTCCTTGAGCTCACAGACGCGTATGTACTTTCCATCCTTTAGCAGTTGACATAGACGAACATTTTAACACTAACTTGCATTGCAAACTTGAATCCAGAGCCTCGGACAAAAGCACGATCCTCATCAATGAGTCGATGAGCGACATCAACGTCCTTCGCAACACCAAGCTCTCCTGCTTGAATCGAATAATTTGTGTGCGAGGCTATGAGATCGTAGCGATCGTAACACAGAAAGAATCAGTACAGGTGACTGCCATCAATAGCCAGCCAACAGATCAAGCCATCGAGTTTCAAGAAAGGGATCTTCAGGCACCCTCTGCAGCGCTTATGACCTACAATCTTCAGAGGTTTGTTTGATTTTCTGAAGTTGTCTTTTCCTTTACTGGGCATCGGGGAAAACGTTTAATATAGATTTAGAGACACATTGCCGAAGGGTTTGAATCAAGAGAGTATTCCGGTGCTCAAGGCAAGCTTTGCTGCTACCCCATCTAAGCAATACGATCCGTAAAAGTCCGACATTGTCAATACTTTGTTGATAGTCTGAGAGATTATGAGAATATACTCAGCCATAGCGGGAAGGTCGGCAAGCTACCCTATCCGTTCTCTTTCGAGGATAATTGTCAACTGGTCGTGTCTTTACAGAAAGCTGCGTACGAAACCAAAGAATGCCCAGCAATGGAAACTCTGAAACGCTACGTTCTCATGCCATCCAACAGAAAGATTCTCAGACGATTCGATATTGGTTCTTCAGCTAGTCGCTAAGAGAAAACATTCAGCAGGACTTGGCAAGCAGTGGCGACGACTCCATATTCACGGATGCTATCAATAATCTGCGACAAGGAGATCTCAATGACCAGCTCCCTTCGATAAGCAAGCTGATGCTCTCGAGTGGATTTTGGAAAGCTACGTCGAAGAGAGTGCTGAACCCAGCTGGGGCCTTAGAACTTAGCCGGGGTGACGCCAAAAAGCTTTTCGACAATCGAAACCCATCAGACGAGATACTCTCGGAGAAGCACCCTCCCACGGCTTCAAGACGCCCTCGGACACACGCAGACGAGCGACACATTCGTCTACACTCACAAAATCGAAGGTGGAGAGACGATCCCAATTATATCTTCATCGGCAAGTCACCCATCTCAACTCTCTTCACAAGACCAGGATATTTCGTCTCCGACCAAGAAGACTAAGGACCTCAAAATCTACTACCACGAAGACGAGTTTGCTGAAGCTGTTGAGTATTTTGCTCTTCAGAAACAAAAGGTGACTGGGCGGCGAAGGTTAAGAGATACAGGAAGCAAAGGATTGAGAGTGGTTTCTCCTGTTCATCACAGGGTACATTGAGATGGGGGTTGGAGGTGAGTCGTTGTGGTGTACGGCGATGTATGAGTAGATGAGTTGCACTTTTAGTTTCTTTGCTGACGATTTATGATTCATGGCTTTCACAGCTTGAGCAGCAGGGACAAGGGCATAGTTTGTCATTCAGGCCTTTGCATTACATGGCATTAGATATATATGCCCTGCACTCATGATAATAGATGGCAACTTCACACAAATTTCAATCCGGACCATCTTGCCTACGCAGGCAAAGTGACAAAGATTTGGGTTGCATGAGGATCTGGATCTTTGAGGCAGGTCTGTTGACGTTTGTCAAGTGACTTAACATGGGATGGTTGGCGTCTACCAAACAAAGGTCGCATCTGATAATTTATTCAGGCAAACCATTGCATCAGATAAGGTGAAATTTCCTAGCTTGTTGAGGGGTGGTTGACATTAAGTAGAGCGGGGAATATTTTTGGATTCGGCCGAGGATTCGAGGATGCCTGCTGGTATTATGCCCCATCATCGAGACCGCAAGATAGGCAAATTGAAGAGGCCGTTCTACCAATTTATCGTCCAGCCAGATTAGAATATCCGCCTCACTTGAAATTCTAGGGGCCTGCGTAGTACTTTCTGCCATGGCTACCCCCCTCAGTAAAGCCAGTGCTTAATAATAGCCCTCTCCCATCACAAGCCTCTCTATTCATGATCCCATGAACATACTCGTCACCGACAACCCTATGGCCAACTTTATTCCGATCCCTCACTTCTACCGTCCACGTCGCAATACCATTAGCGTGGTGGCAGCACACCTGATGTGATGGTATCATCCATCTCGGTAGTCTCAGGTACAGTGCCAATACACCCAGATTGGGTCATGAACAATCTTCTGTTCTGATAGCTGTGACGGCGTGGTGTAGCCATTTCTCAGCGTCCATCCTCTGCTGAATAGATCCCTTCCGTTTTCTGGCTGGGAAACATTCAGGTTTGAATTTATGCCCATCCTGTATCGGAGCACTTCGAAGAATCCTTAGGCTATTGTCATGTTGTCCAGTTCGTGTTCGTGACCGTCAACCACTGCCTCAGATCTGAGGTGTGCAATGAGATCGGCTATAACTGTTCGGAAGGATGCAAACGACCAATCGCTTCCCGGGTACGGCTCTGATGATTGATCCTGCTCGCTATCTTGTTTTCCCATGAAACCATGGTTCTCTTGAAAGCCTCCAGACTTTCATCAACCTTTCAGGTCCCGACCGACGTGAGCGAGTCGCGTCAATGAATCACTGAGTTCAGCAATCTCGTCGAATTGAAGTCCATCGGCGCACAGGAAGTCCAAGTCTGGGATCCGATAAATAGAGAAGGGTAGTCCATGACCTGCGGTATACATCCATGTCGTTCGATGATGCCAATAATGTGACATCGCTTTTTGAGTGCTGTCAAAAGGAACGCGACAGTCAGGAACCCATGAGGGCAAATCCGAAAATTCTAAGCTCAACCCCAGTGATTGTTGATTCGAGATAGCGAGATCCCTGTGCGTGGTTGTCAGGTGCACAGATGTTCTCTTGCAAACTTCTTCCACTGGGATTGAATAATCAGGCTTGATCCCACACTTAGAGCTGGCGATTCTAAGTAGACCAGACACCTTGTCATGTGGAACCGACGCCTTCTTGTTCCTGTATGTCTTCAGTAGAAGTATGAGGTTCGGCGAATTTCGCCGTTGAATATTCGTCCGGTTTGTGTCTCTCTTCTCTAGCGCATGATAGAATGTCGTAGCGATTATCTTAAATGCTCTTTCGGAATCTTCGTCCGTGAGTCCCATCTTGCAGCACCGTCCTACTTTCTTGGAAAGCGACGCAGTGCCTGGAAGGACAACAGCGTCCTATCATAATGAGCTATTACCACAGACAAGGAGGCTGCTTACTATTAGGTAAATGTTGCTTGGGACCTAGGTGAAGGCTCACATTTCCTGAGCGAGAGGCCCGTGTCAGCTCCCACCAGGGGTACCTCAACAATCTGCTCAGCTGCTCTAACCACGTGAAGTCAAGATGCTCCGGAGCCTCATCTCTCATATGGGAAGGTCTCTGGAAATGCGGGTCATCCGAGAATGTGGCAGAAGCATCGAGTGCTTTGTCGCTCTCGGCATCAGATCCCCTAAATAAATGACCGTCGTTTGGGCCTTGCTGTATATAGTGTTCATATGCGAGACTCGTTGCATTCGCTCTGGCATGTCCGCCTGGTTGATGCATACTAGATCGACCTTAGTGAACGTCAGCATATCCTCGTCTGGCTTTTCGGATTGAGGCTAATCTCTCCCTTGAGTAAAGAACACCAAGTATTCAAAAAATAAAGAGTCTCAGCTCCCAACTTCTATTTCTAACTCCTATCTTTATTCTTAGACAAAGATTAATTCCTCATACTCTTCTTCCGGGATCTCGGGTGCGTCACTACCGGAACCGTCGGACCAGACTTGTCCAACACGAATAAATTACCCTTTCTTTTGAGCAGTGGTTATCAGGATTCCTCTAAACCTGTCCAAGGTCAGCCACCAGAGGGTGGTCGAACTCCACGGTCTTTCGTTCGGCATATCCAAGCAGCATCTTCCAATACTCTTGCCTTTTCATATCTAACACACTCCAGTATCTCTCCTGAAGTCGCTTTTCTTGCCATATAGGATTAGCGAGGTGGGATAAGTTACCTGTCGTCCAATTACGCTCACAAACCGTTACTTGCCTCAGGCCAGCAGATAGCTTCAAGTACCCTCCAGAAACCTCACCAAAGGGATCAAAAGCGGCAACATCAACTTTAGCCTCTAAGAGTCGAAATTTTTGAGGCCACTTTGGTGGTCTGAATAACTCTTGCTCCGGTATCTTGAGATTCGCCTCAAGGTTCAATGTCACAGGGCCTTCGATGGAAGCCCATGACCAAGACGGAGCGCGGTACCTCGCAGGACGCTTCCATTCGTCACCCTCTTTACCAAATAGCACATCCTCCTTCCATAACAGATCGTATCTTAGGTCTTCTTCCAGAGACCCGCCAAGCACTCATCCCCGGTCAGAAGTTGGACCTCCGCGTTGTTGAAAACCGAGGCGTTGCATAGCACGGATAACTGCACGTGCAAGGGACTGCTATTGCTCTCCTTCTTTGGGCATATTAGGGAAACGACGTCGTACATATTTAATTATACGTTATTTGATAAAAAGCGTTGGATTGTTATTAATTAATTAAGAGTGAGGTTTGTTGTACATCTCTCTGACAGCGATATTGTATTGTCAAACGTGCCAAAAAGTCGTGACTCAAAGTACATAAATTGAAACGATTTCTAGGAAGCAGAACATGGATGTACCTTCGAAAGCACCTGCCGCTTCTGCGGGTAAATGCTATCAATTTCTCGGTTGCTGGACATTTAACCTCGTAAAGGTTAGATAGACCGAGAGCCCTACCGTATCTGCGCCATAGTGACTCGTTTCGGCGCGTGAGTAACTTTAAGCTGTACCCTTGAAGATTTCTCACGATTTTGCATAAATATTTGATGGTCTGCCCGAATTTTCTCATCCTCAAGCTTCAACTCAACATTTTGTATTTCAAAGCCCACGTACTTAGAGTATTATCAACCAAGTCTATATACTGCTAAATATCTCTCCCCATCAAATCATGGACTGCCTCGACGTCGATAAGCTCGACCCAACTATATTCAACGACGTTTGCGTTGCTACAGATATCCTCCGCAATGAAACTGCTTTTTCGATAGTGCAAGCTGCACTCAAAACTTGCTGCGGATCAGACAATGTCTTCACCACCGATAATGATTGCTACACATACTGCAACATCACAACTCCATTCGACACCGTGATGTTGAACAATTGCCTATTGGACACGCTGGATACAGATACTAGCGATTCTATAAATTACGATTGTTTCCCATTCGCTTGGGAGCTGTCCTCGACAATGGATACGACTGCTGGGAAAATCGCAACAACTTGGACGTACCCTGATCAGACGGTGACGGTTACTGAGACAAATGGTGCTGTGAAGACCGAGACTTTTGACTATTCGGGGAATCTTCTTACGGGTACGGCTGCATCGCCAGGATCAACTGCCACAGAAACGACTAGCACGGCTAAAACCACATCGCTACCTACAACTAGCACGAAGTCTACTAGCACAACTGCCTCTCCTACATCGTCAAAATCGTCAGGAGATCCTAGGATCAGACTATCTTATAAAACTGGGGTTTTGGTCGCTTCGTTAGCATTAGGACTTGTGTTATAGAGTAGTCAGTTCAGAGGAAGCGGAGTATATGAAGGAAAGATTGCAGATACTATGGTTAGAAAGATGTAATGTAATGTAATGTAATGTAGACAGTTAATACCTGAATTTTAGCGAGCATAGGCTTGTATTCAGTGTCCGCCCCCTGAAGAACTGGCGATCAAGTCCCTAGAAAGCAAAAACGTCTCTTCTGCACATTGTTCAAAACCCCTATAAGCCCTAAGCCAAGACGGAAACCAAATCCAAGTATATTAGATAAAAAGTTAGTCTATAATAAAACTTGAGTAACTTTACATTTAATAAGATTAATTAGTATTATGCTTTACACAATAAAGGACAACTGAGATTCTAACCTCAAAATTTCCCGTTATCGTTCTCTTATAATTGTCCTCATAATATCAATCTCGATGCCTTCTCTTCAAGTGATTGCCCCTTGTTCTGACATTCATCGCGGCAATACGAGCGAACGTTATATCCAATACTCCGGTCGTGGACCTTGGATATGCACTTCACAAAGCAACTATATCATCTGTAGGATAGCCAAAGCAATTAAAATGACCTTACTGATTATCTCAAGAAAACACAGCCTATTTTCAATTCCCCAACATCCGATAAGCTGCACCTCCACTCGGGGCTTTGTGATTCTCGACCCCACAGCCGCCTCTGAATAATTGTTCAGCTGGTATTCAAGATGGCTCTTATGGGAAGATCTGTCCTCAAGGAACTTCTTTGGTAAAAATCTCTTTTCCTTCGGAAATATATCTTACCCTCTTCCAAAGGCCTCATTTTATACGCTCCTTTCATGCATAAAAGGTCAACGGTAACTCATTTTTTTGGACCGTATAGTGTCAAACGTAACCTTAGCAAACGCACCACCAGACCCCACTGAAAGTGAAGACTGCCTCTTCTTCGACATCACAGTCTCTCAATTCACCTTCGAGCAAGGTGGAGCTCCCGTGATCGTCTAGATTCACGGTGGTGGACATATCATGCGAAACGAAGCTGAAGGTGGCAGTCCAATTGGTCTTCTCGAGCGCAGCGCCGAGCACACTGAAGATGTAGTATTCGTTGCAATTGCATATAGAATAAGTTAATACCTATCACTTAATAAGTATTCACATTTGACAGCCGTAGTTAAGGACCTTTGGCTGGATGAGCGGTCCCACGTTCCAGAAGAATGGTACTGCAAACGTTGGATTATATGTTCAACCAGTGGCTCTTGGCTGGGTCCAGAAGTATATTCATCTTTTTGGCAACGACAGTGACATCGTTACGCTTATAGGAAAGTCTGCCGGCGCGGGGAGTATTATGCACCACACCATTTCAATGGAGGCGCGAAAGGGCTGGTCAATTGCCGTTCCAGCAAGCGGTTTTGCAAAATGCTTCGATTCATAACCCGACACAGTCAACACTGCTAGAGGAGTAGGTATTTCAGAGTTTCTTGGCTGTCGCTAATGTGAGTGCCTTAGATGAAGCACGCTTGCTATCATCAGAGACCCTGCAACTAGCAAACAAGAAAATCATCCATTCGGCTCCATTTGGACTGTAAATTTTCCGTAAGTACCGCCTCCTTCTCTTGTTCAGGGATGTGCTTACCAGATTCAGAGCCAACCGTGGATGGCTCATACATCACAAACATCCTTGGCTTGTCCCTCCTAGATGGGCAATTTGACCCCACGATCTCAGTGATATCAGCCCACAACTCCAACGAAGGATTCGCCTTCACGGACCCTGCAGCTACCAACTCTTCTCCACTAGAAACGTACATGAAGATCTATTTTCCCGCCGCAGATCCCTCAATCATCAACTACATCTCCAACACTCTCTATCCACCAATCTACAACGGACCTCAGCCTTATACTACGCCCTTCGACAGTCGAGATTTACTGATTCAGAAATGATGATTGCATGCAACAGACGCTATACCAGCCCTGCTAAAGGCAATGATACTTACAACTACCTATTCTTAGTACCACTAGGTCATCATCGAGGTGATATTTTATATATGTTCTGAGATGCGAACCGGACGACGAATGGCCGGTACCGAATGTGTCAACGGCGTTGGATATGCAAAGATATATCACAGCTTTTGCGGCAACGGGAGATCCGAATGCCTTCCAGAAGCAGACGGGATTACCTACTTTTCCGAAGTATGGGAGTGAGGCGAAGGCGTTGAACTTTAATCTGACATTTGTGAATGTTGTTATGGATCCGGTGAAAATTCCCGCTATGATTTGTGCTTTCTGTCCTTAAGGTCTTCGTATTTTGATTTTATAAATGTTTGAAAATGGGTGAGTTGCTAACGGTGCTGGTATTCTTAGATGCGATCGGTAGCAGCAAGGCTTATATCTGTAGAGAAAGCAATGGTGGATCTGAATCAGGTCACACTTAAGGTTGGGGTTGAAGGAATATGCACCTCAACGTGGATCAATGCAAACAACCTTTCTGCTACACCAGCCCGGTCTGTCCTCATACCCTGGCTAGACCGACGTAGCTTTCGTGGCTTGAGAGGAAGCTCTCCGTCCACTCTTCTCATATGCATTCTTCACGGGGAACAACTGCAATAGGAACCCGTTACCGACTATACGCTTGTTCCTCGAATATAAGCATAATACTATCTCAAATATTTACGATGCATTTTTTTTCTTTAAAATTAATAATAGCCAAAATAGTTATTTATAACCCAGGCTCCGCCATTTGTTTAAAAAACGTAAAGCCTTGGGCCTGCTGCCCTTAAAAGAACTCGGTTTAGCCATAAAGAAATAAAACACGTCACCTGCACACCAGCTTTTGAGTACTCTTCTCCGTTTGCAATCGGCAAGGGGCTCGAGAAAGATAAACCGCTTAAGTTGGGCAAATGACATTTGTTGCCACGAAGGGGGCGCTTGCTTGCTCGCAGTGACCAACGACGCCCACGGTATCTCCCTTAGTGCATTCAGAATCCGTATAGTAGTGGACTATAAGAGAGCAAGAAAGTTAGCCATATCACTGGATCCATCATCCATGTCCAGAACTAAAATTCTCCTTCCTCCAGATTTAAAATGTTCAGAACATGAGCACTTACTTACGCAGCCGGCAGGACTGTCTGTGACCGAACCAGCGGTGACACTGATGACGCTGCTGAGAACGGAACTGATTGGTTGGCAGAGATTCACGCCACCAAAAGTAGCCTCGCCATCAGCCGTTCCAGTGCATCCTCCTCCACTGTAATAGGTCTGCGTAGCGTAGATGAACCCCCCTGAAGATTGCTGTACGTTAGGAACTGCCAACCAAATACTTAATTATGATTTTCGACGCAGACTTGCCTTGACGCTTCTCCTCGGTGGGGGCTGCGGTAGCGACGGAGAGGAGGACGAAAAGCGAGAAGATGGTGGTTGGGAACTGCATGGTTGCGAGTTTGGTAGTGGCTTATTGGGCTGTAAGTAAAGAGTATTGGTCTTTGAAAGATGTCTGGAGAAGTGAATGTTAAGACTAGATTGTTGAAAGATTCAATCTATCGAGGTTTCGTGCCAGTTTATATAGACTCATATCGTATCCTTGTCATAAGCTTCATAGACCAACTACAATCAGAAGCGTGTCGATCCGACTGCTGGTTTTCAAGTCATTCGCAGTTTACTATGGGTCTCTGCGTCCAATAGCGAGCAAATCTAGACAGGAGGGTCTTATCTGTATTTGCTACCAGAGTAAGAATTGAAGTTTGTCAACACGGCGTAATCACAATCGACGCCTCTCATTTCTTGAACTATCCGAGTAGAATTTCCCTAAATGATTGATCACTAATACATTGATGACCGCCTCTTACCGTAGGATCTGATAGCGATGCTGGCAAGTGCACTAGCGCACAGAGACGGTGAGTGTCATCAGATCAGGAGGGCTGAAGGCATCCTCACATCAGCTGAGAATTGTACTATACCGATCTCGTCTCGTCGTAATGGAGACGAATGACAAGCTGCAATGTTAAAGCTCAGCTCGGTACGCTTGACTCGGGTTGGCTCTATGCTTTATTGGAAAACAGTGGGATGCTTCCCCGGCCCCGAAAGCCACCAATAAACTTCCCACCCGATACTGTGGAGGTGGAAATGTTCCCCATGTTTTGGACACGGTGTCGATGACGAGAGAGGCTGACGAATAAATTTTCGTGGGGTTGAACATACGAGCAGTGCTTCCTGTTTGCAGTTGTGTAAACCTCAACAACACTATTACACTGTAGAGGTCCGAGTCTAAATATTTGCAAGACGTTTCAAAGCACGGTAATATCATGAATGAGACACAAGATAATTGGTGCAATTGAAGAAAAATCCCTACATCTAGAAGAATCCCGTGTAAAAGTGTGTGTGCAGACTTTTGAAGCCGTATAGAATCATCTGCTCGGCATATTGAGTGTGGACGTTCTATAGCAGAAGAAGTTGACGTCATGTATTCGGATACGATCAAGTTGGATTTGTGAAGTTCGGTAATACTTTCGTACAGCGCGCAACAATCTGACCTTTTTAATCTGTGCGCCTCTTATGGTAACAAGGGGGCCAACCAATAGAGACTCAGGATTTAGCTGGATTTTACTGTAATAGGTTTAAATAGCTCGTTGAAGCTCGGACAGAAAAAGGTCAGATTGTTGCGTGCTATAGGAAAGCCAACTGTATCGACATTGACGAGCGAAGTCGACAAGTGTAACACCCGGCGGATCCAGACTTATTCTCGGCTGTGATGAACTGACGAAGCATCCCCGAACCTCGCGAATTCCTTCCTCTATATCCTCTCTCCACATTCTCATCACAAACAGACCTGCTCCCGATATTCATGATAATAGTGTCCTACTATTCCCTTCGAGTTACCGGGCCGCGTACTATAGCTTTTGTCGAGACTATAGTAGTAGAAATTATAGGGAATGCCTCAACGCATTTGCACTACCGCAGCAGCTGGGCCCCCCCGACTCAGGATATCTCCCCTCTTGAAAGAGCGGACATGTCCTCCTTTGCTACCGATCCTTCTCTCTTATAGTCTTTTTATTTCCTCCTCTGCTACCAATCCTTCAATCTTGTAGTCTTTTCCTTTCCTCCTGTTACGGCACTGTAACGAAATACTTGATCACATGACTAACGCGTGACCCTGCACGTGGTATAAAAGTGCTCCTACGCTTTGAATCCTCTCCCTTCTTCCTTAGCTCTAGATTCTAGTACTTAGAACTACCATTCGTACGGCTCCGACGTGTTTGTGCCACTGTCCATAGTACACCAGAGACTGAGCTTGTGACAGGTCACGCGATAGCACTACAACGTCTTGAACTGCTGGACCACATAGTTCATGCCATCAACTAGAGTATCAAATCTGCCACCGCCCAAGCCCTCACCACACCGCTTCCCAAAGTCCAAAGTTTTCCGTCCCCCATCCGTGTTATTATAGAAAAACCTCGCTCCCTCTTCCGCGCAAATGTTTCGTACGTTGGTAATCTTACATTTCCCCCCATTGTGCCATTTTTAGTGCCCCCATTATTCGGGATTTATCCTGAGGCGTTCTTGCTCCAGTGGCGGATCTTCTCACGGTACTAATTATAGATTAGCATGTTAAACTCACTCGGGGGATCGTCGTCAAGACTTACGAAATAGAATAGGTAGGGAACAGGAATGAACAATACGGCGAGACCGCCAAGTAGCGAGTTACCAGGTCCAACACCGAGTTTAGCGAAGAGTGCTCGTGCCTGTTCAGGCCATTTGGTTAGCACAAGTGAAGAGGAGGGGAGAAACGTCTCCGGGGCTTACAAAAAGTGGGAAGGATGCACCACCGAGGCGCGGAAAAGGGCGGCCCCTACGAAGACGGACCCGGTGTATTGAGAGTATGTAATTCCTAGGTAGTTGAAGAGCGAATTGAAAAGCGTGACCACACCAATGGAGAAGAGACCGGAGCCAATGATAGGTACAATCCAGTGAACGCTTGCCCGAGATGTCCAGCCGAACCAAAATAAGCAGGTCGGAAGGGCGATAGCCCCAATGAATGTCGGTGGAAGGACCATCTCAGGCTTGAACTTCCCACTTTTAAACTTTGGGGTAAGGTCAATTTTGATCCACAGCAAAAAGAGAGGCACCGAGATACACGCAAAAACGAAGATGCCAAGGAAAACCAGTCCCTGCTGCTGAATGCTGAACCCGTAGATGCCGCCAAATACAATGGGGAATGACTCGAACCATAGAAAGAGGACGCCATAAAGAAGGCCCGCGTACAGGTTCATGAGAAAAATAATAGGCTCGGTGAAAGTGAGTATAAAGGCCCTGGCGAGGACGCGCAAAGTATCTCTTGCGGTGTAGTGCTCGGCATCAACCTCAGACTGGCTTTTCAAACGATGATCTCCGGTTGCCTTCTTCAATCTCTTGGCTCTGTTCTAAAGAATGTTTGCTGGGTTGGTCTCAGGAAGGAGGAAGAACATGGAGATCAGGACAAGGCTGCACATCCATGTGACGACCCAAATTGTCCAGCGCCAGCCCTTCGTCGGGGCAATGTACCCGCCGATAATTGGGCCAAAAACGGGGCCACAAACACCGGCCGACGCCCAAATACATATCAAGTAGGGGACCAGAAGCGGACTATAGATGTCGTTAACGGTGCCACCACCAGTTGCCAGACACGGGCTGCCGCAGAAACCTGTTACCCATCGAAAAACCAGGAACACGGCAACATTTGGGGCAAAGCCAACGGCGAGTTGAAAAAAGATGAAAAGCAGGAGCGTCCAGAAGAAAATACCAGAGCGTCCAAGATTTGGCATCTCGGACATGGGAGACCAGAGCATGGGCGCAAGACCGTATCCGCTGGAGAAGTGTTGAGATGTCAGCGATAGCCTTGGGCATTTCAGAGAGCTAACAATAGGGGAGGATTCATATCCTTACAGGGTAAAAAGAGAGAGTCCCAAAGTTGCGACGACCTCGCTGACACCAAATTCCTGAATGAAGTTCTCTTCACCGGGAGTGTAGATGGAGCTTGCGATGTAGACTGCAAAGTTGAGAAAGCACATCATAGTGATGATCAGATGCTTGTGAGCGACGGGCCAATTCTGGGGGTTCTTGAAATGGAAGGTTGAGTCAGTAACGGACAGCATGGGAGCAGCAGCAGGAACTCATTCATACCTCTGGATCATCCGGGCCATACCAGCCTACCAGGAGGATCTCTTGGGTGCCATTGCCATTTTCATGTTTGGCGCCATCATTTTGCAGCACTTGGATCTGGGGAGAACCATTTTGAACATTCTGTGCCTCTTTGTCCGACTCTCCTGCCGAGACAGTGGTCTGCTCTGGGGAATCTCGTTGAACTGCCTTCTTCCATAAGGACGGATCGATCTCGTCGGGGTATCGGTAGAGTTTGTTGCCAGACACAAGGCGCATGGTCTGGCCGAAAACAGTCGCGTGAAGTCGACAGGCCATATTGGACGTTTTTTTGTTTATTGAGGCGAGGAGGAAAGCACCCAAATCAATGCTATAGAGAGCGCTCGGATCGAATGCCCTCTGCTGGATGAGGAGAGGAGACCACGAGATTAGGAGGAGTGAAGAGAGTACAACACAGAGTCGCGAAAGAAAAAAGAGCGTGATGTAGCAATATACCGCGCGCTACAGCCCTAGACTACTCTATCCCTTACACCCGTGTATTGCTTGTCGAACTGGACTGGGGTATTCTGCTAGCGTAAGAGTGTGTTTTATAGGCTTAAACGACAATTTTTGTACGTGAATTCTTCTCTTGATCGACGTTCACGTGCCCAAAACAGGCCTGTCACCACTGACAGGCCAATACACTGTGTGAGGATAGAGTATATACTGTATAGCCTCAGATTCCGGACTTTACTGTCCGATCACCACTAAAGTCCGAGAATGTTGCAATGTTGCATTCGCGAGACTCGCGAGGTATAGGAACATGGACTTTTACTGCAAAGTCCGAAAAAGCTGAATAATACCAAATAATGTAGTTATTTAGAGGCTGAATAATCAATTGTGCTGTACGGAGGTATTCCTATTCCTATTCGTGTTTGTTTTTGTTTTTGGTTTCGGTTTTGTACTATTCCCCCCTTAAATAATCCTTAAATCCCAGTTTTTACATCGAGCAAAAGGGCATGTTCCGAGACATCTGCACTCCACTTGATAATTGCGAGTCAGCATTTCCCGCTTCAACCGGAAACTGCAAGTAAATAAAATAAAGGACACGTGCTTGGGATGTGCAGTGATGAAAGCCTGAAAGAAGAGAATGTTTCAAGTGAAGCAAAAAAAATTTAAGAGAGCCAGTCTTTCATACAGTATAGGGACAAAGCTTCATATTTAGGATTGTCTGAAAGTGACACTGGCGTCAGGGTGCAGACAATTCATCGGGAAAATTCCCTGGGCTCAATGAAAGGACATGGCGAGATGGTAATTCTAGGCGACAAAGCTAGTATAAAGCTACTGTGGAAAATCGGTAGCACTCATTCTAGGTTGGACGTAGAGTAAAGAATTTAACAATGAGCAAACGCCAAGAAGCGAACTGTCAAAACTCAGTGGGCAACTGAGTTTGTGACAGAGATCCTGAACGGGTACTTGCAGTACTGACTAGCTTAATGGATCTGCGTGACGGGTATCTTACGCCCCAATCATTGTTATCATGTGGCATTTCTTTGAGCTCGTCACTGGGACGACGAATGAATGAAAAAAGTTGTTGAACAGCTGAAGTACACGGGGCAGCTTTGGGTACACAAAGGTTGTGACTTTGCGGCGTTTGTTCCTGGAAATTAGGGCACCGACTGTGAGGTAATCTGCTGTCGCGAAGCGATGAGTCGAACATCTCCAAGCTTCTGACCACTGATCTGGCTGAGTCTCGGTCTGCAAGTTGTAAGTCTGCCTTGGGTTATCTTTAGTTGTCGAAAGTTTCATGGATCCGGTTGTACGACCGAGTGGCCCACGTCGCGAGGCTGGGAAAGACGTTGTAGAGTATTTCGCCCCCACTGCTGCCTGCTAATCGCTGCAGAAACTCAAACCATGGCAGCACAGCCACCCATTGATTCGCTGAACTGCCTGAATGTACATGGACTCCCAGGGACATGTACAGTGGTCTAGCTTTTTCGAGATGCGCGAAGGCATCGTACATATGATTCAACTGAAAGCTCTGAAAGAACCCACCCGTTTGAACCCTTCTCAAATACCTTCACATTCCTGATTCTTTGCGCTTTCTCACTCAAACTCTTTTTCAACTTCAAATTTATCACAAACTTCAAAATGCCACCAAGTGTTGACACACTAGAGACTCCCATCGTGGATGACATCCTCGACGGTATCTCCGATGCCGCAACCCCTTCTCAGCAAGAGAGCAACGGCAACGGTCAATCTGAAACTAACGGCGAATCTATGGCACTCGCTATTAGAAAAGTCCCTAAGAGTAAGTTATTTTCGACGCATCTCACTTTTTATTTTACTTTTTGTTCCGCCTAAAATATATGATTTGCACTCCCGAGTTTAACTCTAAATGGGTGTCACTCGAGTAAGGTTATAACGCCTCGCTTAGGACTCTGCTTCCTCCCTATTTGTACAAGGCTGACTCCAGAATTCTCACAGTCGGTATGAAGTGCCAAGTCGTCGAGTTGTATCCGGACCTGGAGAATGGCGGATGGACCCGGAAGTATCCATATTACATCGCCGAACCTGTCGAAAATGACGAGACCGCTGAGTATGCGTTCTTGAAGCGAAATGAGAGAAGCACCGACAGCCGCAAGAAACTCTCGTTGCATTCCATCGTCGTCCAGAGTCCTTTCCTCAAGAAGGTACTTGGAAAAGTCTTTGAGGGCTACGAAGGCATCTGCACCGATCTTGAACGTCTTGAATTCCAGAAGCCATTTGAACCTTTCGTTCATCGGTGGGAGAAATTTCGGAGCGCCAAGTACACCGAGGCGGATGTTGAAACCAAGAAGCATCTAGATTTGCTGTGGGATTGTCTGGAGAAGGAGCTCAGATTGACCCTTGCGAAGAAATACGATCTTCTGGCAAATGGTGTTATGACCTATGACTTTCTGTGGACCATGTTCGAACCTGGGACCCTTGTGTTCACTCAAATAGGCGAGAATGAACGGGTGATGCAAGTTCAGAGTTACGCATACGGACATAACGCGTTCTGTGTATTCAACCGATACGTGGAATGGACCGGCAAGAAATTCGGCATGGAAGATGCGACCTCCTCAATCAACACATACGAGGGAACTCGGAAGATCACCGACCTCGCCGTGTACCCTCTTATCTATCATCCGGACACCCTCGGAGTCCAGAAGCGATGCATTGCCCGCGCCAAAGAGTGGGAGGGTTTCTGCAAGTACTCTTTCATGTCCTACAAGGGAGGTGCGACTTCCGGCTGCTCCCGATATAACGTCGACAGCCGAGTCATCATCGACACAGCAGCATTCAACAAATTCAACTCCAATAGTCGAATCAGTGTCTATGACTTGTATGACGACCCCTCGTACCGTGCGCCTCCATCTGACAACTCCGAAGAGAAGTCCAGCAAATTGACTCCCTGGCAACAACTTCTCGCCACCAACGTTCTTCGTGGATACTCTCTCAAGGACAAGGTCTGGCTCAGTCTGCAGCTTTCCTGCGTCAAGGAGATCACCTGGAATGACAAAGCCTTTGGAAGCTTGGTTCTACCAGATGACACCAAGGACCTCGTTCTTGCCTTTGCTGAAAGCCAGATCAAGCGGGACACTACATTCGACGATATCATTGCCGGCAAGGGCAAGGGAGTCATCATGTTATTGAGCGGACCGCCAGGTGTCGGCAAGACGCTCACTGCCGAAGCCGTCGCGGAGACGATGCGAGTTCCTCTGTACATGATGGCTGCTGGAGATCTTGGCACGGATCCTTACGAAGTGGAGAGCTCGCTTCAGAAGATTCTGAAGATGACTACGAAATGGAAGGCTGTTCTCCTTCTCGACGAGGCGGATGTATTCCTCGAAGCTCGATCCACTCACGACCTCGAGCGCAACAAGCTCGTCTCGATATTCCTGCGTATCTTGGAGTACTACGAAGGATTCCTCTTCTTGACCAGCAACCGTGTCGACAATATCGATGCCGCTTTCGAGTCTCGTATCCATCTCTCTCTGGTGTATGGTAATTTGAGCCTGGAGTCCCGCCGGCAAATTTGGATGACATTCTTGGGTGGAAACCAGTCCTTTACCGAGGAACAGATCGACACCCTTGCGCAGATCGAGCTCAATGGTCGACAGATCAAGAACATCTTGAAGACCGCGCAGCTGTTGGCCACCCACAAGAATGAGCCACTGCAATTCAAGTATGTGCAGACTATCACCAAGCTGAGAGCTGCAAATGCGTGCATTCCTTTGAAGAGCTCATAGACACTGAAGATTCTTTCTTTGAAACGAGGACGGAGTCGGAAGTGGTGTTGGAGCGAGGGTTGTTTTCCGGTATGATAAACTGGGAATGTTTGTGGGAGTATGGGACACTCACTGGTTCTTAGAAGGACCCTTTAAACAATATGAAAGTGATTTCACAATGTTCTCAAACTTCCAGGATGTGACCTTTGAAGTTCGCCGGACGTTGATCCTTGGGGGTTTTGGTCGCCAAAATTTCAGGGCCTTCAGGCCTTCTTCAGCATAACTCGTAAAGTCTCCACCAGATGAGCGCCAGAAAGACGATTTCTTGCCATAATACTAGGGGAAACTTGAATATAACGGAACAAACTTGATGAAACAACTCTCCCGAGCAGGAAAAAATTGCGCAAACTTCGTGGCATGTCACGGGCTGCCAGTGCAAGCTCTGTGGCATCGCGAGGTTTGCATTCGTTGCAGTCGTACGGTTTACGAGCTGTCTTGCAAAACCCAGCTTCATCTTCCGAATCAAATTTCGAGAGTATAAACGTCTCGTGCGCATCATCCTGCGCGCCGTTGATCCAAAGCGTCCTCGATGCTCGGATTCTGATGTCCTTTGCGCTGCTCGAGAGGGGTGTTGGCTAGCTTAACTATGAGATTTGCGTCTTCGATCAATTGCAGCCAGACTGTTTCTTAATAGAGGGATTCTCGATGGAGAAGTAGTGCGTGTACCTGCATCACAATGTCAGCTTCACGCCAGTGAAAACTTGTCGGAATAATTTACTCCATTTTGCAATAATTTCACTCTGCTTACTCACTTTCCGTGAAGCAAGATAATTGGAAATCCTATATATCGTCGACGCGGAAGTCCGCACGACCTACGAGGCTATGCTACGTCCCCCAAAAAGATCCACCTAGTGGAGTGCTTTGATTCGCTGAGCACCTAATCGTCTTTTATATCTACTTGGTCTTGGCCTGTAGCTCGCGGTTGAGGTCACCGAGGCCTGAACAAGGCTAACAGCCAAAACAAAGCTTGTCGAGGAATAATTAAACTGGCATATTGATAGCGAGCGATGATAAGGCGTTCATTAATAATTATTTAGGCTCCAACCAAGTTGTTTAGCTCCTCATACAATGCAACTCCATCAGGGAGAGTTTTCCCATCCAATGTCCCACTGAATCTCCCTTTAAACCTCACGTATGTCCCATAGTCAGCAATCATAGCTTCATTTACCGCTTCAGCTACAAAACTCCTTCCTCGCCTAGATTAATCGCCATATTGTATCCCGGAGGCCATCCCGATGTTGCAGTAGGCGGGTACGTATCATTTTGGCCCGTAGGCCTGACCTCAATGCCCGTACACTGTTCGCCGAGGATTTTTCCATCTCGAGAAACGTAACCGCTGGTATATGGCTCACCGGCTGGCGTGATGATGTTAATCCAACGATTGAGTAGTCTCCAAGACAGCCATGACCCCAATACCAGCTGTTGACGGAATTTGTCATTAGAACGTCGGCCCAGTTCTAGTCTTATAAGCAAGACCCAAACTATGGTAGGACAGGGAAATTACCTTATCGTGATATCCGACTCCCGTGAAAGAAAGCCGAGAACCTTGGATGATAAAGTCTACATCTGTGAAGACGTCTGGAACAGCATTGGCCCAGCCTAGATGTGGAACAACTTCCATGTTTTGGCATGCTTCAACTGGACCACAGGGATAATGCGCTGGTGCTGCTTCTTTCATTAGTTTCAAATTACATCTGCAAGTGAATCTCCTCACAGAATGAAGCGTCATTTTCCCACTAATCCCAATCTGCTCCGAATCAATCAAGACCGCATATCTCGACATATCCGGTGTCCCTGTCCAATAGGCTCCTGTGCCAATATACTCTCCCGATGAGCCTTGATCTTCTGTAATGACAATGGCACTCGTTGCCAAAGCTCCGCTGGTAAAGGACGTCCCGTTCGGGAAAGTTGCTACGAGATTGATCAATAGATCGTAGACTCCATCTCCAATGACCCCTCCTTCCATGAGAAATGTGATCACGAAAGAAACTTTCAGGTCTGATGAGACGCAGTCGAAGTATCACCAGTCTGTTGCGGTGAGATGAGCGGCGCGACCTTTGGACCGTAGAACCCGTATTGAGAAGATATGAACTGCGTGATGCTTGGCTCGTTGGAGATGGTACCTGGGATGTTGGAGACTTCACGAGGCCCTGATGAGCGTGGGAGTAATCCAGCATTAGAGAGTGAGAACGTAGCGAGAGCTGAGAAAATCGTAGCTACTTTCATGGTAGGCAAGTTCTAGATTGAAATGTTGCAAGATGAGGATTGCCAGTGTAATTCTTTGATGTTTCCTCGAAATGCTGGGAGAATCAATATAAAAAGTTCTTCCTGTGAACTTTCACGTCAATTTATAATATGATCGCCTTGTTATGATTGGATATCGTCGGCTTACACCGCTTTGCGTAATGCTAACGGCCATGGAAGCAATTATCCGGTAAGCTTTCATCCACATCCAATGCAGGAACCGTATTCGTATATTGTAAGTAGCCGAGATGGTAAGGGAAATTCTGGATAGACGAGCCTGCAATGCGTTGTGGCTGGCCATTCAATGACACCCTCAGTTTAATTGGAACGTTCGACATCAATGCGGGGAAGATAATCACAAACTTTATATACCCTCGATCCGATCCGAAAAGCTGTGCTCCGTTCCTAAAAGTTTCCACCGAGTATGATTAATTAACTGTACCTTCGTTTCGCACCGTGTTCACATCGTGTATGAATTCTCATAGCTGTCGTCTGTCGCGACAACTTTGGATTTGGGAACAAACGGTTGATTTTTGCAGCCAACTTAGCATTGAAGTTACAATTTTTGTGA